>VZTV01062725.1:1293-16881 GCA_013400875.1 Anhinga rufa
CCACCAAAACTGAAATAACAGTGGTACTTTTGTTACTAATACTCGTATTACTAATACTACGTATACTAATACTTGTATTAGTAACATAGTTTTTCTATATTTTAAATGAACTTGTGATGTCTGTCTTTAATATCGGCAGGATCCCTAAGAAAGACACTCTATACTTCTACTGAAATTAAATGTTTCAAAGTGTTTTTAATGGTGCAGAATCTGTTCCATAAGATTATTTTACTAATCTTATGTTTTATTTGACCTTCCTTGCATTTACAGTAGTGTCCCATATGCCACATGTAGCTGGGGTTCCTCCAGGTTTTTTAGTCATATGCTTCATTCCAATAGAAGTTGAAGTCCCATAATATTCTTAAAATCATAGTATTAAATCAGCTGTCATCTTGAAAAACTTTCTGAATTTCAAAATGCCTCAACCAAATTCAATTCCAGGACAGTTTTATCTTGGTTACTTTGAATCTTGTGGAATTGTGTATGTCTGAATCCAGTGTGATGCAGTGTGAACCTCCTGCATGGGGAATTGGATCTTGAGCACAGTAGTCTGTCTTAGTGACTTTTCATAAAAACATCGATGTTGCTTACTGTGAAAGTTGCTGATCTGTTTTCATTAGCAGCCTAAGGTTTTTTTTTTCTTGCTTGGCTATTTTTCACTCCAGATACTTTTGAAATAAAAATGTGTTAATTGCTCTTGGGGTTTTATTTTCTGCATGTGTGAGAACTACCTCTACAGACATTAGGCTTCCCAATTTAACAATAGTCTTGTGACCGTGCTTGGAGAGAGCTGTGCCTCAAAGGAGAATAGATGTATTTGTCTTCAGAGTGTGAGAGGATGAAAAAAGTAGGAAGTCTTGAAGCTTTGAGGCATATGGAAGATGTTCTAAATGAGCAATGTCTTTAATAGCTTGGAAAGATTGAGCACCTTATAGATTTTTACTCAAGGGCTTTCCATTTAATGTCCATTTGCTCAGTTTCAGTAGAAGTATGTGAGGAAAATCATTCTCCTCGCAAATTCTGCTTTTAATAAGGTCAAATACTATATACTTGCACAAACCCTAGCATTGCTCTTGAGAGAAAACATGAGGCCTATGTGATGGTGGAGGAAGCTACGCACATGCAAGATGTAGAATACAGAGCTAGATGTAAATTTTATATGCAGAGCTTTGGAAGGACGGGTATGATCATCTGCTCAAAGAAAGAGGATGGGCTACAAACCCTAAATATTGATCTTTCATGCAAGAAGTGTTTGCTGCATTGGGCAAATTACGTTTCTGTTACTCTGTATTACATTTATGAGAAGAATTGATGCTTCTCAATTCCTTCCTGCCAGATAAGCAACAGAATAGGCATAGTCATTCTGGTGTGAAGTGTCTTATTGTGTCTTTTAGGGCAGGTATTTTCAGATTGAAACTTCTTTAGATGGGATTGCACTGTTGTCTTTCCAATTCCCAGCCCTTGTGCCCAAATCTCTTGCAGAAGCTCAGGCTGTCTTCTGAGTCCTAAAAAGACTGTAATACTTTGCTATACAGAGTCTCGTGGGTTTTTCTCCATAGATCTCTTAAGAACCAAGTAAAACAAGTGTCTTATATTTAAAGAAAGCGATTTTGACTATTGAGTATGTGTATTCAATAATGATTTGAGTTCTTATTTTTTCAGTACAATGGTGCAGACGCTGAAATATGTGTATCAACAACATGGAATACGAAGAGGATTATACCGTGGTTTATCTCTAAATTATATTCGTTGTATTCCTTCCCAGGCTGTGGCTTTTACCACATACGAACTTATGAAACAATTCTTGCACCTCAACTAATTTTCTTTTTAAGACTTTCCTGTAAAACTACACTATCAGTCCTCACATTATATTGGCGAGTAAATTACTTGAAGTTCAAAAAAAAAGCTATCTGTTACTGTGGAACTGCTGTTGTCTGACATTTTTATTTGCCAAAATGTGGTTAATTTCCTGGAGTCAAACCAGGAGACAGATCAAAATAAACATTAGTTAGCTATAAACATTTTTTTTGCACTTGATCTTCTAGGCTTCATTAGATTAATGTTAAGAATTACACAGTTTTAAAATTACACCCACATTTTATGCGGGTTTCAAGCTGTTAGTTATTTAGCTTTATCACCATTCCAGGAGTTACACACATGGTAATACTGCTTTTTAAGCTAGTAGTTAGACATCTGTTCTTCTTCAAAAATTAAATTGAATAAACTGATTTGAACAAAATGCAATGATTTTTCATATTCAAATATTGCCAGGTGTCTAGAAGCTGAACTCATCAGACCACAACTTAAACATCTTTTCGTTCTTTAGTTGCACAAGTTTTCTGTATGCGAGAACAATGCGTGTACCTTCAGATTGGTATATACAAAAGCATCTTCAACCATTTCAATAAATAATTACAAAATGTATTTAACTTTATTAGAAATCTTGCAATCTGGAAACCAGTTTCTTGGCATACATTCTATTCTAAAAATTGCTGTATCTACACAAATAAAACCAGGGGGAACAATGACAAGTGCTAGAAAAGATCTCCTTCAGGCAGTTAGTATGGGCCTGATCTTACAAGGCATTTCTCTACCTTTTCTGTGGAGCTGAATGTTCTTGATTCAGTTTACTGAAGGCTTTGAGTATTTTATGTACTTTCCAGTACTAGCTTGTGTAAACAGGTTTGTCCCCACCTTGAAACCCGGTGACAGACAAGACTGCATGCTGCTGCATTTACTTGTTTAAGCATATGGACCATATTCAACTTCTCACTCAAGAAAAGAAAATGAAGATTGTATCGGAGTCTGTAGATGTGTACGTGTACTGTTTCTAAAGTATGGTATGCAATAGACTATTACATGTTCTTCTCCTCCTACAATTCCTTTTGTAGAGGGAATGATTTTCCAGATTTGTTTATACATGATTTGCATTGGTACTCTTGATTTTACTCACTTGATTCAGGAAACTGTAAAGTATTTACTTTAAGTGATGTAAGTTATTTATTTATTGTAAATATTTTAGCAGTGTCTTTTAAGAATTGGTTATGTTAAGTGGTGGATGGTAAGATCAATTTGCTTAATTTTGACAAATATGACAAACTTGACTTTGAGTTATATATTCAATACCAAATTTTGTGCTCAGTTTTTTTTTTTCCAGTTTCTTAAAAGTATGTATTTCTTTGATATTTAACAATGTAGCTATGGACAGAGAATGAGATGTATTTGAATTTATTTTATTAAAAATTTTGAACTAATGTCTTTGTGTGATTTGTATGTGTTGCAGCCGGAAAGAATGCATGTTTCTGGAATTATCTGTATGTTTGCCCCTGTAGGTAAATCTGTGTAACATTGGCATTCTTAATTAAGAGACAACAGATAAGATTTTTTTTCTGATCTTTAGTCTCACTTAAAAGAAAACTAACCAATATCCCAGTGAATCTTCATCTTTAAAAGTCTTTGTAAGAAAGCTAAATCTACTGTATTTAAAAAAAAAAAGAGAGAGATGTGTCATTTTTCTTTCCTGTATTGTTTTAGTGTGTGAGCAAATAAGCATCTCTTCAGGTGCCAGTTCTTTGCCATGTGGATACTGTTAAGGATGTTTAAATTTAGGGTTTTAAATCTAATTTTTACTAAAAGTTATATATTTGAGGAACTCAAATAGGTTTGAACTGTGTCATGAAAAGTTAAGCAGTTCTTATGCAGAATAAGGTAGAATCCAGCATATTCACTCTTGAGGAAAAGAGCAGTAAAGAGTGTCCCCTAAATAACTGAGTAGGATACTGAATGTGAAAAACAGACCTGCTGGATGAAACCTTGCTGTATTTTCAGGATTAGTTTTTCAAAATAAAATTTAAAAGTGTATGAATAATTTTAAATTTGGAAGTATTTTAATACTTCTGAGCAAGGCCTATGAAAGAAAAATAATTTTGTCCAGGGGCTAGATGGGAAGAGACTGGAGTCTCCAATATTTTTTTTTTAGTAGCTATTTCTAGCTCTTTTCTGGAAAGTTTATTCAGGTATTTCTTATTCATATAAAACATAGAATTTGTTTAGAATATCTTACTACCACAATGAAAACATGGGACTTAATTGTAAATCCTCTCTCTTTCTCCAGTGACAGCCCTATGAAAACTGGGTTTGTTTTCATTTTGAGCTACTGAGGGATTTATTCCCTTGTTTTTTCTTGTCTGTCTCTTTTTAGTATTTTCAGTGTACTGAACAAGCAACATCTAATTTTAGCCAGTGAAAAGTACAAGATAAGGCTCCAGCCACACTCATTTCTATGCCTTGATTACATACTTCCTAATTATTTTTATCTGTTTACTGTTTCAGCATTTGGAAGGCACCCGAATATCTGGTTTTGTCTTTATGTCCTAAAAATTAATATCATAATAATCTTATAACCAATAGTTCTATGCAGTGAAGTAATTATTTTTGTGCAGAATTGGTTATGTAGCCTTGGATAATATTTTAAAATGTTTAAAATGTTAAACCATGACAATACTGTTTGACATAAAAGTAGGAAAGAAAGCCTCACCACTTTAGGACTCCTTCAGGTGAGACCGTCTCATACAGGTTTATCCATGATAGGTCTTGAAAATCTCAGTCTTGGGGTGGGGGGTTTGTTTCCTGTAATTAAACATTGTGTCTTTAAAATCTATACTTCATCTCCACATTATTAAAACTAAAAATTTTGCCTGCTGTAACTAAGGCATTTATGTATGACCAATATTGCAGCTTGCAGTCATTACACAGAAAAGTTTAATGTATTTGAACCATTTTTTACACCAATTAATTCCAGTCTGTCTATTGATTTATTTATTTCATTACTAATATTCTCCAGATGTGTTTTGTTGCTCATTTAAATGAGCTGAGACCTCAAGGTGGAAAATTCTATTGGGACTTCAAATTCCTCTCCTCCTTCCCTGAAAAAGGAGCATGTAAGGCACTTGTTATAAGCCTTTTATGTTTGCAACTTGAAACAACTATATTTGTTCAATTCAAACAGGAATAAAAGAGAAGAGCTCTGTGCTTGGTCCTTGACTGTGTTTTTATTCTGTGCAATGAGTGTGAGTGAGTCTGTTCAGCTCAGAGATCTCTGCTTCAGTGACATGAGTGACAGACTGTCCCCTGAGCATCCCCAGAGTGGATCCCAGGATGCTTCAGGCTAGTCTGCATTAGGTTTCCTGTACTCTCGCTCTCCTTTCCACTCCGTTGGCAGGATCTGACCTGTTCTTTTACCACAGTGCTAGCACAGTTACATAGTAAATCAGTTCAGGAAGCTGATGGCTTTCCTTGCAACTAATTTATACTGTTTTATTATTCTGCTATTTAACTGCACCTTTGGGGTGCTGTTTGACACTTTGCCTCAACCAGGGCAGATGGACTAGATACCACGGTGCGTCCACTGATTTGATGAAAGGTTAACCCACCAAAAGAAATGAATGGATTTTATTGGCATCACCTTACTGAACTAGCTCACACGGTGGCTGCACGCTTGCTAGATCTGATGCAAGGTAAATTTAATCTCAGATTTAGCTTTAGGAATAAACTTCCTACCTGGGGTGGCAGTAGGTAAGTATTTATTACGGAATCAGTTGTTGGGGAAGACATAGCTGTAGGTTCCCCTCATAGATTTCCCTGATTAAATCTGTGGCCTAAAAAATGAGGGCATATAAAGCACATTAACTTTAGGTCTAGACAGCTAACTTCCTGTTTGCCACAGTATTGGAAGGAACAAATTTAATTACCTTGTGATAACAAACTTTTCACAATAAATTCCTGAATTTACACAGTCCAAACTTGATGGAGAACACTGATGCATCTTAAAGCTATAAGAACATTTTTCTCAACCGCTGATGCCAGAAAGAATTAAAAGAGCCATAGTCTGAACACTTCTGTGCAACTTTTGGTACTAAAGTAAGGCTTGGTATTTTTCTGGATTTCATAGACTCTCTGTAGAGATTCCCCAGACTGCTTGGATTTTAGCTAACTTCAAAAAAATATTTAAAGCATATTTTGTACTTTTATAGACATATTCTGTTATTTCTTTTTTAGTGTATGAGATGTACAGGCAACATGAGACTACAGAATACAAGGCTATCAAGTATACAAAAGTATTTATGTAATTGCTTTTAATACCATACCAAACTATGTGACTGTGCATTTAATAGCATCCACACATAACTATTAAATTACAAGTAAGCTTATGTTAGAGGTTCTGCAATGAAAAGCAACATAAATGTAGTTCACTGCATGTATTTCAAGACTATCCCAAAGAAAAGTAAAGGGGCTAATTTAAGTATGTTCTCACCTTTAAAAATTCAAGTTTTGATCCTTCTGTTGACTTTTCAGTAGTGCCCAAATGACAGGACAAGGGGCAATGGGCACAAGTTGGAACACAGGAAGTCCCACTTAAATATGAGGAAAATCTTTTTCCCTGTGAGGGTGCCAGAGCAGTGGCACAGGCTGCCCAGAGAGGCTGTGGAGTCTCCTTCCCTGGAGACATTCAAACCCTGCCTGGTCCTGTGCCCCCTGCTCTAGGTGTGCTGCTCACGCAGGGGGGTTGGACAAGATGATCTCTCGAGGTCCCTTCCAACCCCTACTGTTCTGTGAGTCTGTTGGGTTGTCTAGCCATTGGCCAAAACTGTCGTCTTTGCAGGACTAGAGCCTCATACTGTTTCCCAATGTTTGGCTACGTTAAAGAGATACAAGATCAAACTCTTAATACATTATTTTCCTGACATATAAACTACCGAACAGTCATACTGATGTATAAAGAACAGATTTAATACCTGTGTCCTTAAATATTTGCTAGAAGTGATGGTCTCAGATACAGAATGCTTTGCTGGAGTAGTGGTTTTGTGGCCAAAAAAAAAGAGAAGAAAGGAGTTCTGTGTACCTGAAACTTCTGTATTGCCTCAGAAAGCCTCTGTCTAGTGAACATTGCCGAATGTAACAAGTTGTTATCAGAGAAAAAGCTCGACTCCCGGGCTCAGATTCACCCATAAGGAGTTGGAGTAAAAAGCATATATAATTTTACCTCATACTGCTGCACGGGCTGTAACAGCGCTTGACGCTGTGTAAATAAACGACAGGTATGGCAGCGAGCTGCCCTTCCCGCCCCCGGGAGGCCGTTAGGCTCCCTCACGCCGCGGGCCCCGCCCCCCCGCAGGGCGGGAGGAGCCGCGCGCCACTTCGCGCCTTCATCCCCTCTTCCCGCGCGCGGGAAGCGCGCGCCACGCCACGCCCCCCCGAGGAGAACTGCTCTCACATTGGCTGCTCTAGTTCTCTCCCCACCAGTGGCTGAGCTGGGAGGGGGCGGGGGCGGGGCTTCTCAGGAGGCGGGCGGGGCATGGGGCTGCAGTGCGCCTGCGCGCCGCGGGGCCGAGGGGCTGTTAGCTGTCAGCCCGCGCCGTGCGCCGCGCAGGACCCCCTCATGGCGGACAGGTAGCGGCCGCAGTGGGGAGAGAACAAGTGGGCAGAGACGGCCGCGAGCGCGGGGGGGTTTGAAGTTTCAAGCGCGTCCCGGGAAGGCGCCCTGAGGGGCCGCCGGAGCGGGGGCCGGGCGGCGCAGCCCTTCGTCGGGGATGGGGGAGAGGCGGGGAGCGGTTGGGACTGCCGGGAGCCACCGGTGAGAGGAGCCCGCCGCTGCTGAGCGAGGGACTGGTGCTGGCGGCGGGCAGGGCGGGCTGCAGGCGCCCGGTGAGAGCTCCGGCCGCGCCTTGCGGCTCCGGCGGGCTTCCTTCGGTGTCGGGAGAGTGGCCTCACCGCGCTGTCTGTGGCCATTGGCCGGGTGAAAACGAACCTTGAATACCAGTTTTCAATTGTCTATATGTTGAGGTTAAGGGCGGGAGGTTAGTTTTCCGTGCTTGATGTACTTGGGTGTTCATGTGCTTTACGGTGCTCGAAGAGAAGCTTTCTCGCAAGCACAGGGTGGAGTGCAGTTATAATTAACTTCTAAATGGATGGGAATACACGGACGCCAAAAGGAAGCACTTGCTGCAATAAATAGCAACTTACTTAACATTTATGTCTCTTTCCTTATGTGTCGTATGTCCAAATGCTTGTTTTTCGTCATCCAAAGAGACAATGCAGAAGCGTTACCAGAGAGGTTTCCTACACGCTACCTGTATAGAACTAAAAAACATACTAGATGTATATAAAAATTGAAAAGGGTTAAAGCTGGGTTTACGCTTGAAACTTTTCTTCTTGCATCTGGGTTAGCTGTTCTCAAATGGTGTTACGTCTTTGTAATGAATTGTTACTTCAGTTTTCAGAAGAAAGCGACTGAATCCCCTGACACAATACTTAAGAATGGGTTGAACAACAGATACCGTGTTTTGGAAGTCAGTGTAATACAGAGAAACGGAAGTGCTTCTGAGAAACACTTGACAATTGCAGCATCTCAGTCACTGGAGGATACAGAACTGTGCATTCTTAGGAATGGCTGGTAATCCATACAGAAATGTAGACGTCTGGAAAGAGGATGAAGTATTGGATTATTCAGTCACTTTGTGTTGCCTTTGAAATTAGTTTTACTTTCTTAAAAGTGATAAGAAATCCTGAAACAACCTTTATCTAATGTAATATTGTCAGTATATTACTGTAATGGGTATTCATCTTGAGAGAACTCATGCCACATAACTTGTGTTGACTGGATACTGCTACCTTTAAGTTTTAGTTACTAAGAAACAGCAAGACAATAAGATGTAAGCAGGGTATTTTGTTTAAGTATTGTCTTGCAACAATTAGAAGTGTTCTTCTAAATGATGTACCCTTATTGTACATATAAACATAAAGCTGTCTGTAAAACATGAAGTCTTATACAGTCTGTCAAAATTGCTTTAGCTTGAGCTCTACTGCAAAAGCCTTTTTTTCAAGTGTGAATCAGTGAGGATTCTCATTTAGGAGTTTGTACATTGCATGGTATGTTACAGAAGACTAGCTTAGTCTTTTGAAATGTACAGGCGTGCATGTGCCATTTGGTACTGCTTTTCACTTTCTGTGCAAGCCTGAAAGATGGGAGAAAAGAAGTCTAGGATGCCATTTTTTGGAGGAGAAGTATAAAATATCTTGAACCCTGAAACTTCTAAAAATATTTTTTTCTGAGTTTCTGAAACAAGTGGAATTGTTAAATAAAAAGATAGCTCTGAAAAAGTGTAGTATGCCAGTATAAAACATAACGATACTAAAATGGCTTAATACATGGATCTGGAATGACTTGAAGTGAACAGGATTTCCCTATGTGCAGGCTGTCCTGACACATGATCCAGTACTCAAAATTATTGAAGTTTTGTCAGTAAAAATTTCTTTATTCATTTTCAAAATTTATTTAGATCAACTTAAAAAAGAATCACCGCAACCTCCTGTTTCGAAGTATGTTGAATCTGATATATTAATGTGTAATTTCTAATACATGGTGTCCTTAGCTTGCAAATGGTTGTTTGAATGTATTGCGTTACAGGGAGTCTGTTCCGGTTGTTCCAGGAGACATCATTCATTTAGAAGGGGAGTGTAGCTTTGGTACCTGGATAATAAATGAACAGTCTGGATACCTAGTTCTTTACCCAGATCTGCTGCTTTCTGGCACTACGATATCAAATAGTATTCGATGTATGAGACGAGCAGTGCTGGGTGAAAGGTTTAGGGTAAGTGTTAATTCTGGAGCATCAAACTTGTCAATGAGTTACTGTTTCCCTGAGACTAGTGGTTTAGCTCTATTAAAACTGGCTGAGATGCTGTATTGCAAAATGTCGTTATTAGCTATTCATAATGTTTACAACACAATAATTTAGAAATGAAACTGTCTTTGTGTTTTCTGAGAATTTCGGCTAAAATAATCCTATGTAATTAATATAAACAGTGGGACAAAGAAATGGTCTTTGCACTTAAAATTCTGGCAACTTCTCTGATAATCTCTTGCCACATTTTGTGTGGATATGAATCCTTTGTGAGGGATGTCGGCCCTGTGAAAACATAACCATGCTTGGCCAAGTTAGAAGCCTCTGAAAAAGCCCATTCAGTTAAGGCTCCTGCTCAGTACTGTATGGGAAGCAGGCTTTAGCTCAAGATCAAGCTGGAATATATGTGTACTGTAATGGGGGTTTGTGTGTGCTAACTCTGGAATCTGAATCAAGCTGTTGGAACCTGGAAAGAAGAAAGGTTTCTTGTGGTAGTGTCCTTGCTGATATGTGGATTCAGCCAAGGAAAACTTCCAGACATGTTGGGAGTATAAATCTAAATGGGCAAGGGGACTGGAATGGAGTGGTAAACAGCTACTAGGAGCCTGTGACTGAAACAAGAAATACAAGTACAGGGTGGGATGATGTCAGGCTTTCACTAAAGGAGTAATAGGAATGAACTAATCATTTGGGAATCCTGAGTCCAGGATAACACCACCTTCTGGTTGTGAGTGGAACCCACAAGTGCCAGGTCTGTAAAAGATACCAGTAAGTAGTTAAAAGCCATACTGATTAGATTTCCAGCTGTTTGGTGGTGGCTCATGCCGAGGTCATAACTTACTACCACTTTCAATTCTTATAAGTCTACAGAGCCCAGCCCTGGTGATGGTTAAATGGGTTTCTGAGCCACTCTGGTGATGCTTGGAATAATGTTGTGTGAGTTGGTAAAACACATGAAACTGCTTCATGCAAAAAGTATCTGTAAGATTGTAAAGGTAAGTATTTGCATTAGGAAATACTGCTATTAATACTGCCCATGGACAACACTTGCTCAAAATTCATTTTAATCTGTGCTTTTGTTTCTCACCTGTCAATCAGATAGGGATTGTATCCTAATGTTATCAGGGTTGGGTTAAAAATGAGAGATAAAGCAATAGGAGACACACACTTCAGTTTGGCTGTTTTCACAGTCAGGTTTGAATAAGTATTAATTATTGAGAAGAAAACTACTAATCTTGCAGTTAAATAAGTGCAGTCCATCATGTGCAGCAAATAAAACCCAGTAATTTTATAGAGACGTTTGCATGAAGTGGGCATAAATCTTCATGTATATATATGTTATATGACATCTGTTGCAGGGCTCTGAGTCTGGTTCACGCCAAACACTCATTGGTACAATTCTTCATGAGATTTTCCAACAAGCGGTAACAAATAACTTGGCACAAGAAAAAATTGAAGAACTAGCAAATAAAACTGTATATGGACAGAAGTATGTCAAAGAAATGTAAGTAGCATTGCATGTAACTTTTTATGTTTGGAAGACAGGGTAGGAACATTTGAACTTGCAGATAAATTTCTATTTTAAAAAATGTAGCACCAATATCGGGAGAATATTCTGCCAAATGACCTTGCTTAATGAAACTTGGGTATCTTCTAGTAAGGTACTTCCCTGTTTCATAATGTAATTTCAATTGCCTGCCCTGCTGAGCTACTTCTATGGGTCTGAATTATGCTTCTTGAGTAACTGTAACTGTGGGTTTTTTCCCTTCAGGCCAAGCAGGTTGGAGCATTTGCACCTGTAATGTTAGATTTCCAGGCATCTCCCAGAGCTGAGTTAAATGTGATGAGCATAATTCATTTTGATCCTTGGGAGATGAACTAGAAACTTGTGAAGCCAAGCACTGAGATGTCTGATACTTTCTTTATCTGGTTACTTAATAGCACAGTTGTTAGAGGACCTTTAACTTAGTTTCTCTGTAAAGCTGATAGAAATGCTAGAGTAATAAATAGTCTTCATATTTCCATCAGAAAATAACAAGGTGAATGGCTGTCAGTTTTAAGATTTTACTGCAGACTTGATTAAAATGAAATTCAAGTCACATAAAAAACCCTGTTATATCTAGAATATATCTAAGTTGTGTGTCAGTATCTGTTAGCTCCAGATGAATTGGAAGTTAAATTGTAACAAGATTTATTACTCTAGTTCTGTTGTGAAGGTGGATATTTTAAATTGCAATTGCTAAGATTACTTAAAGGCTTTTGTGTCACTCTGGCCCTCTGTGTTTAAAACCATGATTTGTGATTCCTCTGTGCATATGTAGGCTGTTGGGATTGAAAAGTAAGTTACATAAAAGTCTGCTGGCTGTGGTCGTTTGCACTTGTATGAACCTTTTTGTGTAAAACCCACATGTATTTCTCTGTTGCTGTAGAGTGATGACATTATTTCCAGTGAATGCCAGCACCGAGTTATCTAATGCCACATGATTAGGTGCTGTTTAATGAGACTTGTGCTTTCTTGTGTATTTGTAACTGTAGCAACTGAAGAGGATCATGATTCCTCTCCAATTAGAATGGTCTGAAGCCTGTCAAAATGTGTATGGAGAAAAGTAGCAGATCAGTGTATTCAGACAAAAAGCAACTGGTCTTTAAATTTTTTTTAATGTTTTCAATTTTACGTAAAGCACAGGAATAGCCATTTTTAAATGCATGAGTCTGGTACTCCTTTCCTGCAGTCTGTTAGGTTTTTTCATCACATCTACCATGCTGATGCTTTCCTTGTGCTACACCTGTCGTTTCAAAAGATACATAAGAAACGAACATGATGTATTCTATCTCTTGTAATGGCTGGTCAGTTAAAGCTTTATGAAGTTGTTGAGTTGAACCTTAATCTGTTGCTATCTACAATTTATAGATGTTTATTCCAACTTGACAGTTATTTCCATTAATCTTGTTAGTACTTGAGGCAAAATCTTGTTAGTACCAGTAGGAAATCTTTGTGTCCTTAATGTGCATGGCTTTTTTTTTTTAGGTATCACTTAAATCTGAAACAATCAGAAATAATGCAGGAAGTGGAAGAATATTTGCCATCACTTTTTAAATGGATGGAAGACTTCATGCACAATCCAGCTAACCAAAATAAAATGCAACTAAAACTGTAAGAAGCCAGAAATAAAAGTTAAAACTGTTCTACATTGTATATCTTGTTTGGTTCACTTTTAATTGTTAGAACAGCACTTTTTATGCAAAACTGTTCAGTGATATGGAGCTAATTCACAGCCTTGCTGCCAAAATAGCTAATCTTGAGAGCTGTGCGTTTAGCTGCCATTGTGAGGGGCAGACATTAAGACTAAGGGTGAACTGATTAAAAAAATCTTATTGGTCTTAAAATCCTCGTAACCAGTGTGGTTCGAAGTAGAAATTTTAGTTAATTGGAAAAGCAAGCATGTTTGCTCTACTGACTAAACTAGAAGTTATTATAAATATGTTCAAGACTACAAATCAGAATGTGAAACTATTAATCAAATGTAATTCTTCACCAAGATAATGGTTTATCAGTGAAATGGTGATTTTACTCAACTGCTGCTGAACAATTCTTGTCTATGGCTTTTTGCTGTTAGTGGTAATAACCATAAGGGGTTAACAGGGTGTTACAGTTTTGGTGACATGGCAGGTCTGAGTAAAATATGTATGCTATCTGTATATCATTAAACTCTTTGAAGAAACAGAATGTTTTAGAGTATGGTTATTCAGAAAAGACAAAATTATTAAACAGTTTAAGATTCTTTTTTTAACTTTGAAATTTAGGTGAATAACAAAGCTATATGCCAATGTGCAATTTAAAGTAACTTTCTGATATGCTTCTTCTGTTAATGGCAAGATAGCTTGAGTGAGACTCAGTGTGCTTTACTTCTAAAGTTAGTGCCTAAAGAGTGCCTATAATGCAAACATAAATATTTAATTACACATTTTAATATTAAAATATTAAAGAATGTAGGGAAATTGTAACTTCTGACTTAATTTTCTTCCTAGGTCAAGTGGTGCGAATACAGAAGATTTCTCTTCCAGGATAGAGGTTGTAGATATCTTAGACATTGAAGAGAATATCTGGTCTCCCAGGTTTGGGTTGAAGGGAAAGATCGATGTTACAGCCAGGGTGAAAATCCATCGCCAGTCTGGAATACAGTCTAGGATCATGCCATTAGAGCTCAAGTCTGGCAAGGAATCTAACTCCATAGAGCACAGAAGTCAGGTACAAAACCCAAATGTCTAATGTCGCTATTGGTGACTATATATTCTTTTTTATTCTATTAGATGACCTGTTTTGTCTTATGAATGTATAAACTGTATGGGGTATAATCTAGATTTATGGATGGTAGATCCTGGCATGTCCAAAGCTGCTGATATAAAATGAAAGTGAACTGAGGAGTGAGAAGTATATACCTTTAGTACTTTAAAACATATTTACATTTTTTATTCTGAAATAGCTTTCTTTCAACTTATTACTACATTCAAGTATTGGGTTCAGGCAAACTGCTTCAGGTATTAGTGTTTTAGATCTTTCCAGATAGTTGGTCTGATCTAGAGGTAGTAGCCTTGTATAAGGTTTTGTTAAGGAAGATGCCTTTTAATTGAAATCCTTGCTTAGGTGCTTATTACTTATGGCTTCTAGATTACTTGTGATAGTAATGTCTGCTTAACCATAGAAATTATGGAAAAACTAAATATAGCTTATAATGTAT
Organism: Anhinga rufa; assembly: GCA_013400875.1. Taxonomy (NCBI): domain Eukaryota; kingdom Metazoa; phylum Chordata; class Aves; order Suliformes; family Anhingidae; genus Anhinga; species Anhinga rufa. The sequence continues at coordinate 15,716 of VZTV01062725.1, forward strand.
TTTGGTTTTAATGCATTTTAATAAGTTTATATATAATGTTTACAGGTTATTTTGTATACATTGTTGAATTTAGAACGGAGAATAGATCCTGAAGCTGGATTTCTTCTTTATCTTAAAACTGGTACTATGTACCCTGTTTCTGGAGCTCGCATGGACCGAAGAGGTAAAGTCATTCCCCTTCCCCAGAGACCATAATTATCTTAATTAAAATTAAACATTTTAGTAATAGTTATAAGGTTCACTCTCATCAACATATCTGTACTTAGAGATGTATCACTTGTTATAATGTTACTAATTCCAATAAGCTTATGTCAAAAACTTAATTGTTTTATTAATACTCCCCTAGGACTTTGCTATATGAACACTTGCTTCTTAGCTGTCAAAAAGTTGATGGCTAGTTACTTTAGAGTTAGAAATTATTACAAACCAACCCCAAAACATCAGCTTGGTTTGTTCTTTTCTTGACAGAATTAATGAAGTTAAGAAACCATGTGGCCTTCTACTTAACGCACAGTACAGATAAATCTGCTGTGGGAGGACAGCAGTCACAGCTTGCTGCTTTGCCTCCTGTCATTGATGACAGTCAAGCCTGTAAATATTGCTCCCAAATACACAATTGCTTTCTATACAGCAGGTAAAAAAAAAAGTTTGACTTGTGTTTTTAATAAGCTTGAATAATTGTAGCTTTTGATATTGTGATTTCATTTTCGTGGTTGTCATTTTCTTATTTCTTTCTTGAGGGCTCTTTCACCCCAAAAGAACGTTCCATAGACCGCACTGCAACTTTCATAGTGCAAGTCCCTGATATCACAGGCACTTAATGTGTTTGCTCAGGTACATTTTCTGCTAGGCAAAATCTGATATAAGTCTCAACAAAATACTTGATGACAAGAACAGATTTCTGTTATATGTAAGTTAATAATTATAATTTTAAAAAGCTATATTCTTGCAACTCTTTGAAATGGGCAGCCTTTTGAGGCTGAATTATGGCTGGACAACAACTCTTTCACTTTGGCTTTGTATAAGATTGTTTCCCTGTAAGGTATCACACAAGTAACGATACATTGATATTACTCTGCCAAAGTGTTATTGCATCTCCTGTTAAAGAGAATTCATGAGCAAATATTTGATAAATTTTCACAAATTTATTGAATTGTTTTAAAAAC
>VZTV01062727.1:658-12277 GCA_013400875.1 Anhinga rufa
TGTATACACTCCCACTAATGGTCCTCTGTCCTGCCCAGCCAGAGAGGGGAGCAGGATAAGGCTGTTGGTGCTGTCTCTCTTTTGTGAATGCCCTGAGTGTCCATCTGTGACCTGCACGGCCAGCTGTCTGTCTATATATGTATATGTGTGGTGCATGCATGTGCTCTGTGTGCAGGTACCTGCTGGGAATACATTTTCAGCCTCACTACCAGTTGGACCTGGGGACACAGAGTGGCAGCAGCCTTGNGCAGCAGCCTTGCCTCCCTCGAGCTGTCAGATCCGGCATGATATACTTCATCATGATATATTTGGAATTTCCAATTCATTCCCAACAGAACAAACACCAGTTTTTAACAAGTCTGAGCAGGTCTGCTGCTTAGCTTCCTGAATGCAGTCCTTTCTGGTGACAGCACAGATTTATTTCACTTGTCAGAAGTAATGTCTGCCCCACAAGTCCACTGGTCACCATGATAGCCATGAGATCCTCAATCAGTTCTGGCAACCATAATGTGCAGATTTTAAATTCCCCATTAAAACTACGCAGATACAACAATACATCTTACTACATCCTGCCATTTAAGTGTTAATTATGAGAGGTCAGACAGAGCTCAGTTACAAATGGAAGGAGGTTCTTAAGGGGCAAAGACTGTCTTGTATGTCTACCTTTCAAAACTTAATGTGTAAGAAGCGATTGCTCTTCTAAATGAATAGCTAGGCACATTAATGAGGACTTACTTAGATACACAAAATTTGTGTGATTGCATGTACATATGATAGTATTGGAAAGTGTTGTTCAACAGGAATCATTGTGTTATATCAATATTCATATGCAAAATACTTTGAGGGAGAAAATATATAAAATAAGAAAAAATAATACTTCAATAGAGATCAAAAAAAGAATCAGATTTCAAGGAATAATAAAGGATGTCACAGAACATAATAGCTAAAAATGCTGACTTTCATGCAGCAGCACTGTAAAATATAGAAGACTATTAATATTCACTGTGCAGATTATTGGAAAAATCCATAGATATTTAAAAACCTTAAGTGGTTATTCCAGTCTCGAGAAAGAGAGAGAGAATAAGCCTGTTATTGAAAAGTGCATGAGCAAGAAAGAAAGCTTTTGAAAATGTCAGCATGGATCCTAATCACTCTTTCATGGGCACAAGCTGAATATTGATTAGTGTAATTTCCTTGCTTTTGGGGCTATGCTTTTTTATATTTCTGTAAGGAAGTTCTGCAACAGGCTTCAGTTGGTTGGTTGGTTTTTTTCCCTCATTTCTTAGGTTGCATACAAACAGTATCTGCTTTCTTCCCCAGCAATAGCAATGTTATGTTACTACTGCCTTAGTTTTAACCAGTTTAATGTGCAGAAAAGCACGGTGTTGCACGATGTCAGCAATTCTGCAGAACAAAATGTTGATGGAAATGGCAGGCTGCTGTTAGAGGCAGTGATGGGATTATGGGAAGACCAGACTCTCTGTGAAAGAAGTCAGTGAGGGTCTCTGGGAAAATATGGAGCAGCAACATCTGTGTTTCACTGAGCTCTCACGAGAGAAAGCTTTTTATTACAGACTTTTGATGAAACTGAGATGGCACCATTTAATGTTTCCAAGATTAGAAATGTTAACATTTCCTTCACCACATTTGGGAGATGCTTTTGACAGAGTATGGCATAGCAGACACAGAGAGACCTGCTGTGTTGCAGATTTTGCCAGGCTCTATAGCAGCCGTCATATGCTCCTTTAATCTTTCTGCTTTCTTTTTATTTTATTTTATTTTTCCTTTTCTCTAGCAAAATTTCTGATGTAGAAAAGCCTGTGTTATTTGTGAAGTAAAAGGTCTGCAGTGATGCTAGTGTTTAACTTTTGATGTAAAGCATTCTTCTCTGGGCACGTTGCAAATAACATTAGCTGTTTTCCTTTCATATTGTCTGCATACTAATTCCAGCAGAACTGCTACATTTCACAAGCACTTGGTTCCTTTTCTGCTTTTCTTTCCCTTCTATTGTTTAAGACAGCTTAAAGAAGTAAATTAAAATACGCTGTTAAGTGGAACCTGTTTCTCTCAGGAAAATGTAATAACAGTCACTGAGACAATGGCACATGCTGATGTTGTAATGAACTGATGTCATGCACTGCATTTCACAGACTCCAGGCAATCAGGCACTGAAAAATACCCATCCACCAAGTTTACCCACCCACACTCACAGTTTAAGAACAGTCCCTCTAGGGTATTTCGAAGTGTTTTGACCAGTCTAGTTTTTAAATTTCATGAGTGTCAAGACCACTTTGAAAAAAGAAAATCCAAGAAATATTTCAATTCTATCTCCCTTTAACATCAAATAGTACAACCATGAGGTTAGAAAAGTGTTCTGATTTACCAAAATGCAATGTATATCTCTGCAGAATGTTTAGAACTGCAACTGAAAAATATGTTTTAACCCTAGTTATTGACTATCAGAAAGTGCTAGACTGATAAAAAAGAAATTAGTATAAAATATTATCTATAGAGGATTCACTGTGCTGTTTAAAATGTTATGACAAAATAGTGTAAATAAATTGTAAAGGAATACAATTCATAATTTTTCTTTTTCCATTCCAATAGAAAATCTAGAAGTTCTAGTTCAGGAATGATATTGACCAAATGGGTGTCCAGAGGAGATAAGAGTTCTAGGAAACATGGGTGGTTGAAAGAATCCAGGCAAGTAGCTTTCCACAAAATTATGTTTAAGATTTAATAGACTTCAAATATGGAAGGATTTTCTGCCATAAAGTTCATCCATGCGACTGGTGAATAAGTTAAGAGAACAGGGGATTATGTTACAATACAGAAGGGTCATCTTAGATGCCTTAGATGCCTGGGCAACTTTCGAATTTTAAGGGTAGTGACACAGAAATAGACTGAATGGGGGTGTCCTAGAGACCCCACCACTGAAACTTTTAAAGACAGATTAGACTAGCTCTTGTCAGGTATGACATGGTATATAATTCATCCTTTCGGGACAGGAGGATGGATTAGAAGACCACCCGAAATCCCTTCCAGCCATATGACTATTTAGAAGAACAGAGTATACACCCACTATAATTTATAACCTTTTTCAGCTTTACTGCTCCTCTTAATTTTTTTTTCTTGTCACCTTTACTGTTCTGTAATAAAATAACTGATAGAAAAAGGGTTTCTTTGTTGAATTACCCTTCTATAGTTTATATTAAGGAAACACTGGGGGCATACCAAGTCCAAGCATACTGAATTCTTTGGGAGCCAGGCAAAAATTTAAGTGCCTACTTCATACTATCAGTAACTGCTTTACACTTAAAGGCTCCAGGTCTGTCCCATAAATAAGGTAGCAAATACTTTCAAGTGTTTGTCCATATACGTGAGGAAATGACAAAAAGGGAAAGATAGGGATAACAGAACCGTGTATCATTCAGTACCGAAAAGAGCAGTCACCTGCCCCTTCCGCAATGCAACTTGAGTAAGCGGTACAGGCTGCAGCATATTCCAAGAGTCTAGTTTCCTGGTTGTCCAGTTCAGCAACCTAACTGGAAGGAGTCACAACTTGCTTTTGGCCCACACATTTGTTGTCTATCCTACAAAAACCACTGTGAGGTAGGGAGGAGGACAGAGAGAACTGAGAGAGGAAACTGCTAGTACACATGCTGTGGTTTCACCCCAGAGCAGAGCTAGGCTGTAGGCAGGGTGTGCATCCAGGCACAGGAGTCCAGAAACATTCCCCACTCTTCTGACTGAGCTGGAGTCCTAACGTCTGAACTGTTTCTGAACAGAATTTCTAGATATAATAAGTTGTTCCAACTGATTCCCATTAAGTGTCATAAAGTTCAGCTGTATGATCCACTGACCTCAATGTAAAGAGTTCCAGCATGTTAACTGGGCTGTGATAATTTGTCCATAGTAAATGCCAGTGAAAGTTTTCTATTCGTAAGTCATATATCATAGAAGTGATAGACAGAAGCCATTGCAAATCAGCTTAAAAGTGGCAACTTCTTGAGCTTTGGGACTTCCTTATCAGAGCCTGCTCAGCCATCATTCTTACATTCCTCAATTTCTGCGCAGTTTAGCTTGCCTGGAAATTAGATGAAAATAACTTAGACAGTGCAGGTCATAAATGCTTCCTCGCTCATTTTGCCTTGTTTGAGAACAGCTGATGTTCCCAGCCCAGATCAGCTCAGATCCCACCTGCAACAGGATTTGCTCTCTTTCCCTTATTTCAGTCAGCTGATAGAGGAGGAGGGTTTCCACCTAATCATTCCAGACATTAGAAATGCAACACTGCTCCTCAGCTTCCCAAAAGTCCTCCCTAAAGACCACCCCCAGCTCTGGTTCATCAGGACACCAGAGTCCTTGACAAAGGAGTAGCATACTGGGTGACTGCTGCCTGCTAAGTTGCAGTCTTTTGAACACAGATTTATCTCTGTTCCTATGGCTTCCTGACCTGGTAAAGATAAGATGGGAAAAGAAAAAACAGAAAAGGGAAAAAAAGCATCCTCACTCCAGTACTGATCATTTTGGTCATTTGGTGACTCAGTCCTAACTGATTATTTCAGTTTCAAAAATAAGAAAAAGATCTGTTAACTGAGACAAAAAAAAAATCCTGTATATTCTCTCTCTTTGAGAAATTAGTTAATTATCTTTAGCTAATTCTTATTTAAAGTTGGCAGGTATTAGTTGTGCATTTAAAACCTGGAACAATAGGCCTGCTAGCTCCTGGCATGAACGTGGTTACATGCATGAAAATTTCCTTTCTAAATACCTCTCTTCTGTTTTGCAGCTTTACTGACTTTTTTGTTATTTCTCTTATCCCAGCCCCACTAGAAAAAGAAGATATGAATTGCCCTGCTATATTTTGCTATGTATGTGTGTGTGTACATGGACACATGTATGTATATGTGAGAAGCTGGACTACAGCGTCAGCTGAAAGCAGGCGACTAACGCTTTTCCAGAAGTGAGGGTGACTCCAGAGGTTCCAAGTTTCACTTTGCAGTGACTGACTGTTCAGTGCATAACCTGAATGAAGGCCTACTCTGACAAGCACGAACCAGTACCTCCACCCTACAAGAGGTATGCTGGGATCACACGCCATCTGGAGGTCTTTGTGCCTCTCCACTCACTCCACACGGAGCCTAGATGTCCGGACTAGACTAGATATCAATTTTTCGGTCTCCTCAGTTTAAGCAAGGTGAAATTCATCCTATGTGACAAAATAGTGAGTAGTAATATAAAATGAAAGACAGGTTATTTTTTCAGCACCTGAAACTAGTGTACTTTTCCTTATAGAAACTAAGTCAACAACCGAAGTATACACAGAAGAAAAGGTGTCTGTATATCATGTGTTCTTGTATAAATGGTTGTGCAGTTATTTACCTACATCTAGACATGGTGTGAATATCTAAAAGAAGCTGGGCCAATTTGGTTGCTGACATAAGCAGTGAAATGACTACTGATTTATATCAACAACATGAATGATTTGTGGATTTGCATGCAGTGCCACCTGATAAGTTATAGCCCTGTGTCTTCACAGTGCTTGTTGATTTAAGGACTTTTTTTGTCAAAGTTCCTCTGCCAGTTTCTAGTGGTTTCAGCTATTGAATCTTACTTGTGTACATTTCAGATTTAAAATACTAGACTTACATAATTTAAAATAAATGTTAAGTGTGCTAAGGCAATATGTGCATGCAGATCTCAAGCTGCATCTCAAAATTTCAAAACATATCGATATAATATTTGCTTACATTGTTTGGGACTTTTTTCAATGAAGGGAAAACAGATCACCAACTGGCTTTCTGACATTTATTTTAATTTATTTTATTTTTGCCATATATTGCAATGCCCACAAGGTCCACTGGAGGAATAAGTTCTGTCTTTGAAGAGAAATGAAAATGACTGACACTATAATAAATTCAAGCCAGTATATGAGGCCACTTCAAAACACGAAAATTTAAGTTGCAGAACCACACCTTTGGGAGCACAGTTACTGCTTGTTAGGCATTAACAGTCTATCCACAACAGCAAAATGCTGCAAAGTTTAAGATAAACCATTAGAAAGATTATCCAAACAAAGGTTATATATTAAACTTGGAAAAGTAAGATTATAAATAAATGTCATGCTTTTTCTTATCTGAAAGAAACACTCATAACCATATTAACTAAAAATGAAAGTGGGTTTCAAAATTATCCTTTCTGAGATCTCTCCAGCGAAAAGGATATCGCGCAGCAGTAACCTCTGCCAAATGGTGTTTTGTGATTAGAAGCCTGTGTCGGGACTGCTGGTGTCGCAGTCCTGACCACAAGCAATGGGCATCTCCGCTGAGGTAGGTGGGAGCAGCTTTTCGTATAGCACTGCTCCTAATGAGCTGAGACAATCACTGTGGAGATTGCAGGATTAAATTGCCTGGGAGGCTGCTCTTAATTAAAACGTCTCTAACATCCTGGAGGGCTGAAAAAAAAAAAACCAAAAAACAACCCGATTCTCATGAGAAAAATAATGCCCAGAATGCCAGGGATAGAGAGCAAACAGAGAAAATGCTTAAAAATCCTCAGAAATCATGTTAATATCTGAACTGGAAAGTAGTCTTTATTGGTACTTTTAAGAGCATGAGGAGAAATGTTACACTGCATCTAACAGCACAGAGCTGACGGCACAGCGCAGCACTGCTCAGCAGAAGGCGGGCTGGAGGCAGGCTTTTACCTCCACAGGAGTCCCAGGTAGCTGACAGAGATCTCATCCACTACTACTTTGGGCACCTGAAGCTGCGGAAGGGTCTTGACCCTCGCTCCTCCTGGTAAAGGCCACATTACCATGGGAGCATCCTTCTCCTGTGCCCAGCCTTCCCTTCTCCCCTGCCTGCCTGAGGCCTCCAGCAGGTTGTCCTACCCCTGCTGCCACGGATATCCAGAGAGGTCACCTCTTGTGTCAGAGCAGCAGCCATGGCCATGTAGGCTATCCAATTCAGAGTTCATCCACCCTGCACAGGACAGAGTAGGGGCAGAAAAGGATCTAGCTCAATACTTCTACGCAGTGGAAAACTGTGCTATAGAGCATCTAGGGTCAAAGGTCTGGGGCAACAGAGTAGCTTTGCTTACTTCTGCAAGCACTGTATGCTCACAAAGGCTGAGCAGCTTGCTTTTTGCACCTGCACAGCTGCCACTATGGCCCCTTCTTCAGCAGATGCACCAGTGGAGGCAAGAACAAGCCATCCAGCCCAGTCAGGTTGGTTAGGATGCCTGTGTCCTCCTCTGCATCAGCTTCTGGGGTAGGTTCTTTCCTGCTTTGCAGTATTTTCTGGACTTGACACAAAGTACCCCCACAGGCACCCTTTTGTTCAAGTTCTGGCTTGTCCTGTGAGTTAGTCTCTCTCCACCTGCTTCCAGTCTGCTCTTGGCACGTTGTCCCCACACTAAAATCAGACCCTTCCCCGCTCTGTTCCAGAACTATACTACATACTAGTCTCTTCTCTCACATTCCTGAGTGGATCTCCAAGTCTTCAGCTTGGTTCCTCCTATAAGTCTTTTTTTAATTTCTTGCTTTGTCATTCCTGTTCCTCTGACCCATGAAGAGACACTTTTTTTGGTAGTTCTCTGCAGAAAGCCTTGATAAATCAGTTTTCCCATTCAGATTTCCTATTTACTGTTCCCAGGTGCTTCCATTTGAGTAGACAACAGCAAAATGACTAACAGTATTGCTGGTCCAAGAGAAATATGATAAGAGTACAGCAAGTTCAAGGTAGATTCATTGTGCACAGAAGCAATATTTTTTGTGACAACTTCAGAAAATTGAGCAGAATACAGAATTTGTTCAGAGGGGGATATTTCTGCTTATCAAACCTGGAGATGTAAGCAGGTCCACCTGAATCATGATAACTTTTGTATTCAGTGGCACAACAGATCCAAACTGTCTCAAGGTGACTGCTCAGCTGAAAATCCTCGCCTGTGACCAAGGTTCAGCTATTACAATTCATTGTTAGGAATACTGCCAACAAGCTGCTTCTGCCACTCAGCAGAAAAGTCTGAACACTAGTGTGCATATTAACAAATCCTCAATGGTGATGAAGCTGTTTTAACCTAAGGCTAATTTTTTCAGTCCTTCCCTAAGATTCATCTTCTGCCACTAACCACTATTTAAATGTTTTATCATCATTCTTTCTTCTTTTGTGAAGAGATTTCTTTGTCAGGCATCCTTGAAAGCTAACCATTGTAAGTTCATATGCTGGTTACAGGGAAAGAGGGAAATATACCTATATTTATGTTACAGAGATAAGCTCAGAAGCTATTGTAAACTCACAGAGCATTTATACATACACAGTAAATATTCTCCATATGTATATATTTATATTTGCTATATATGTTTACATGCTTGTGTGTGTACATATAAAAGCACCAACTTAACATAAAGACTAAGCTTGCTCTACCGTGGTCTGAGCTGGTCTGAAGTCTGAACTGGTGGTGAAGAGCACTTTACTTCCATACTTTTTGTTCTCTGGAATTTTTGAGGAGCTCCTCAGGGCACACAACCCTACCCAGTTATGGGAGCACCTGAAGAGCATGCATTTAAGCTACACCATTGCTTTGCAGGAGGGAGGTTTTGTTTCTTGCTTTGTTTTGTTTGCTTAGTGATGGTATCTTAGTCCATGATGAGATTTTTTTTGCCATTGCAATTCAGATCTCCGTGATACTACTTATGGATTAACTTGTCCCCCTAAAAAGGTTTGGCTACCTCTCCAAAAGTAGAGTAGGTGCAAGACAAGAGTCCCCCCTGCTCCTTACCTGAGTGTAGGAGCTGTGATTATCCTTTGCGCAAGGTGGCAGCAGAAGAAAGCTCTTCAAACTCATTCCTCTCTCCTCTGCACACCTCCTATTAAGGAGGGTAACTGCCTCAACTTTGTTAGTTGTGTTTTTAAAAACACCTCTTATTGCTAGTGGTTAATATATATTGAATGATACATAGAGTTACTGATAACTTTTACTTCGGGAACACTGTCACACTTCACTCGCCATTTTTTATCAATATTCCCCAGGGGAAAGGCTAGAAAACTGCACATAGAGAAAGGAAAACCATGAAACAAATCCCCTTAAATCACTGATTTTTCCTTTTGAAAGAGAATTTTTCTCCAAAAAACCCAACTGCTTTGGGAGAAAGGATCAAGTCCAAAACAAAACAAACAAAAAAACCAACCCAATGTATAAGCTCGATGCTTAATTAAGATATCTTCATGACAGCTGACAAAATCTGATGGACGAACCAGTAGTACACCATAGTTCAGCAAAATAATCTTGTATTTCTATAGGAATAAGTAGCCTGAAAAATCAGGCTTTTGAAATCCTAGCTAGCAATTACCTATATGAAAAAGCAAAGAAAAGTATGGAGCACACACCAGTAGTTCTCCTGACCCTATCCAGCATTTGCTGTTTGGATATTTTTAGAGGTTTTTGTTTATGTGTTGTTTTGGGGAATAGAGTTACTTTATTCTCCTGGAGCCCAACGTGTGTTGAATGGAATGTTTTACCGCAAATGTTAGAGTTGACCAAGCTACTTTCAGTCTCAAAATATTCCTAACACATTTTCCTCATAAGGAAGAAAATCTTAGGTGAGTATTTTCTTTAATTCTTTATAGACTTCAACTCTGCTGAAGTCAATACAAGTAGTTCACTGACTGCAGAAAGCCTTTAATAGTCAGTATTTGAACTATGAGCAGAACGGGCTACAGTAGACTATTTTAATATTACTGAAATTTGCAAAGCTCATTCCCCCTTGTTCATTCCCCCTTCTGTATGCCAATTATGTTTAAAATGTAAACCTAGACTGCTGCTTATTTTGAAAAAGCAGGGATTACTCACCTGGAAAGTACAATATAGTGTGATCTTTATTCAGAGACATGGTAAGAGAATAGCCAGTTGACTTTGGATATAAACATTCTGTACAACCTTAAAGCTTGTTTTGATGAGTGTAATCTTATTCTAAAAACACTGCGTTGAATAAAAATTAATTTCAGAACTTGAGGAATATTTTATTATGCAATACAAAAATACTATCTATGTAAAAACAATAAGTTAGTTTATTTACAGTACTTTACACTATTCTGCTCTAGGGCTTCCTTTGCTTTGGATTTATTTTCATTATCTTACACGCCTTTATAATTTTGCACAAAGCATTTCCAAAAGCATGTCATCCATGTTCACTGCTCCGATGATGGGCCTAAAGAATAGTTCGGCAATCACATTAGCATTAATAGATCTTAACAAGGATAGAACAACATTCAGCTTGGCAAATCTGGCTTCGTCACCTCTGTGAATGAGTCTGACATGTTCATTTAGAGCTTGTTGTGCTTCCCTCTGCAGCCCTTCAATGTACTGTGTACACTGCAGTCCAGGTAGATCTGAGAAGAAAAATAAGAGTATTTTGTTTATACGGGTTTTGTCTCTAAAATAACATTCTTCTTATAGAGCAACTACTAACAGCTTACAGATTGTATTTATCACTTAAGAAATTAAGCAAATTAAATTGCTAGAGGACTTCTTGTATGCAGAATCAACATGCCAAATTATACAGGGCAGTTCAAAATCTCATGTTGGTGTTCTGGACATTCAATACTCTTCTTCACTACACAAGCTGAAATACATTTGCCAACATTCACCAAAGTGTTAAATAAATTAGTTGATAAAACAAAGACTTTGATCGAAGAATGCTCTCCAAAACAGCTTAAGAGTGACAAACGCAATCTGTAAACAGGGGCAAGACAATAAAAAAAAACTTTTTAACTTGTTCACTTCTCCAAAATGCATCATCCACGTTTAAGGCATCTTTTGACAACTGCTTCTGGGCAGCTCCAGCTTACAGGTGGCAAGAAGCATTAACTCCAACGTGCGACAGAAAGTTTCCCGCTGAGCCATCGTAAGGACGGTGAAGGACTGAGAGTGCAGAATTTCCCCTTGAAAAAGGGAAATCGGGCTGAAAGCCTAACCAACAGTTTGCCGGAGGGGGGGGGGGGGGGGGCAGGAAGAGCCACGTCCCGCTTTCAGGCGGTGGCGGCACATTTAGGAAGCGCCGTTAGCCACCCCGCCCGCTACCTTTCCGGTGAGTCGCTTGGCAGAGCTGCGCCTGTGGAAGTCTCCACGATGAGAGACGCAAAAAGCCCCCACGATAAATGCCACCCACAGAGCCCAAACAGCACTTTGTTCCCGGAAGCCCCGAGCCCTGCCTTGTTTTCCCTGCAGGGCGCCAGCCCCGCCAGGGCGGGCAGGCTGAGCCAGCCCCGCCGCCCCCGGGGCCGGGAGGGACGGTCCACCCGCGCCAGCCGCCTGCCTCCGAGGGGACCCGCTCAGAAACCAACAGGGAGCCGCCGCCGACTCCGACCTTCCCCTCAGAGACTGCCTCGGGCTTGTCGCAGTCGTGGAAAACCTCCGTGGGAGGCGCCAGGCCCCGGGACCCCCGACCTAGGCGGTAACGGCAGGCGGGGCGGCCGCGCGGGGCTCCCTGCCGGCCAGCCGGGGCCCTGAGGAGGGGACAGCGGGGTGAGACCTTGCTCCGCGTCCCCCTCCGCCACCACCTCCTTCCCCCTGGGGAAAAGGCCCGGGTCCGCCCCGCCTGGCTGAGGATACGGG
>VZTV01062743.1:0-12999 GCA_013400875.1 Anhinga rufa
AAATATTTTAAATGTATGTTAAAGATTTAATAAATGTTATATATAAATATGGAAGTTTTTTTGGGGCGCTTGGGTGTTGTGGGGTTTTTTGTTTGTTTTGTTTTGTTTATAGCTTAAGTTATCATTCAGTTTTATATTATGGCAGCTTCTCCCTGATATTTTTCATTTGTAATTTTATTAAAAGGACTTCTGGTAATTTCTATTAATTTCCAGAGTAATTCTGTTGTTTTTTGATTCCTTTTTCCATGCTTTTTTGGCTTTTTTTAATGGAGACTTCTTGATGATTATTTGATATTTTATGAAATGCTGAAGGTAAGAAGAGTTAAAGTTAGGTGTTGCTGTAACTCTTCTTTTATTTCACCTTACTTTGTCACCTCATTTGTCTTCAGAATCTTTTTTGTTGCTTAGGATAGATTTGGTTATGCACAAAAGTGTTCTCATACTGCAAAATTTCCATCTGAAGTTCCACATCATCATGCTTTAGGCCACTCACTGGCATACACAAGAAAAGGAATGAAGACTTGGATAGATGTTAGTGAACAAAGCATGATATGTGGTGTTTGACTTCTACGTGCTTAGCTGAAGACGTACTAAATGGTGAAGGGACAGTGTAGTGAGATTTTTAAACATTAACTCATTCCATGCTTGTTATCAAATTATAGTTATCTAAAAGTTATTAAGAAGTAATACCATACATGCACGCTTTTATTGCAAAATAAGTGTTTTTATTTACTTTCATTTTGAGTAAAATGGACTGAAATAAGTTAGCATTTTGGAGTAGAGTATGGATATAAGCTGTTATTCAGAAAACAGCTATTTTTTTTACATAACCATATCACTTCAGTCCAAATTAACTTTAGGGTGTTGACCCAAGACTGTAATGAGAACGTTTATTAAATTGGAAAAAATATTTATGGATAAGGTGCTGGGGTTCCAAAAATAAACCCATGTTATCAATCCTATAAAAAAACATGGTAAAATGAAGGAAGAAAAATGTAACTGACAGCTGAGTCTCTCTGAGAACATCTAATTTTCCTGGTTCGTTTCCTTTCTTTTTGCAAACCAAAACTTTGGTTACTTGTGAGTCTTTAAGGGTGAGCGTATTAAGAAAGAGTAGCAAAATCTAAAAATTAATGTAAAAAAGTAATTGCTCTTGCAGTGCTTCTGGTGCTAATGGGTTTTTTAAAGGAAAGTTAGACAATTACTGTGATACAATCAGGTTCTTGAAAGAGCAGTGCTTTCAAAGGGATTATGGTTTAACATACCAAGCTGAGATAGCTAAAGCTAGCTCTTCCTCATGTGATGAATGTTTAAGAAGAATGGCCTTTTGAAGTCTCTCACGGATGCTGCCAAAACAGTAAGGAACCTAAAGTTGTAGACTTTTAGGTTGTTAGGTTCTTGTTGCAGGTGATTAATGGTGTGATCTAGAGGTCAAACAGATGCATCATGATAACTTTTCCTTCAGTGTGAGTTTCACTGGAGTAGTAATTTTTAATGAGAAAAAAGGAATCTTTTTTTTCTGTGTGTAAAACAAAAGCTCTGCTAAACCATCCTCCTATTAAGTGTTACAACAGCAGGGACCTGTATGAAACTTTAGGCTTTTGTCAGTATTTCATGCACTGAGCTAATACAGCAGCAAGTTTGCACCTTTTGTCCATCTCTTCATCTGAACTGAGAATTGTGAAACTGGCCTATACATATGTCTTCATTGGGCAGTGTTGATTGACTATGTCAGAAAGGAACAAAACCCGCAGGGTTTAAAGCACTTAAATAATTAGAAATCCCTGAAAACCACTTGGTTTTTTTTATAGCAAAAAACCTAGCATGTACATGTCTATGTCTACATATCTATGTCTGTGCTGCCACTTTTCTGCATGCCTTATAGAAATGTAAGAGGATTTTAATTTTTTTTTTTAATGGGGGGAGGGCTGGAGGATGCTTTTGATATTAATTTCCTGCACAGATATGATAATGACAAAGAGCATTGAACTGAATTGAACTGCCAGTGAAAATGATCTGAAGCTTTTTAAAGAAATAGCCCACTGACTAGAAAGTTTGTTTAATATTTAATTGGTCTCTGTAGAACCAAATCATAAGTGTAATCCTGTTCTCTAAAGCAAATTTATTTTTAGAATATCTTAAAAAGACATCACTCTCTCAAATTCTGTATATCAAACATTTTTGCCTTATAGCTTTACAGCAGCTTATTACTGCCAAAGAGGATTTATTTCTCCACAAAAAAATAGAATTCTGGGATTTTATCTTCAAGAGAGATACGGTGACTGCTAGGATGTGGTTTTGCAGTGAGCACTAACTTTCTATATCTCTCATGTATAAACTTTTAACCCATGTCATACAATTCCTTTGAAATTTTTGACTTTTAGATGATTTACAGTTGTCAGCTCCAGACCTTTCAGCATCTAAATAGTGTCCTTTAGATGATGCTAGTAAATAAGAAGGAAGTGGGTTTTGGATTTGGTTCCAATTATGCAATTGTGCCTTTTCTTCTGTTGTGGCTTAAAAAAAAATCTCTTGGAAGTTTTAATATCCTTCCTGTATTTAATTACAACCAGGCTCCAACAAATACTGTAATAAGTTGGTTTCTCTTGGATTGAAAATCTGCAAGAAGTATTTTACATTTAACATTTCTGCAATTTTGGAGTGTATTTTTTTCCCAGATTCCACAGACAGGATAATGTGGTTAATATTGCTTGTATTATATGATTGTTCATCAGACACTTCTCTGCTTCTGATTACTATGGTTTAGTTTGCATTTGCCATAACAAACTCTTAATCTTCTAAAAATTTGGAAGTGACCCTAGAAAAGCCTAGCAAATTAGTATAAATTATATTTTATATTCCATCTTTGTGCTTTAGTTTGGCAGTTAGTTTACTGAGATAATGGTGAGGTTTAGAAACTATTAGGTTTTTGTTTTGGCATCACTTTTTTCCCCAGATGATTGTGTTATGGCTTATCTGTTTAAGGTGCTTTTAGTGCTCTCTATTCAGGGCTTTCATGACATGTTTTTTACAAATTATTGAGTATAGGTGAAACAATTACACACTGTCTGTAGGATATATAAGGCACAGGATCCCTGAGCAGTAAGTTGTGTGAGAATTATCAACCTTGGAAGTCAAATACTGTTCAAGTGTCTTGACTGTATAGTGTTGCTTTTCTGCTTGCTAACTGAGAGTTGCAAGTTAACTGAATACAGAAAGAAAATCTGCTTTTTTAGAGGTCATTGCTGCTGGTGATTTTGGAGGCCGTCTAGGAGGACTGTTACACAGTTGTCTTGTTTTGGGTATGGTCTAAATAAGCATTTCTTTTTTTACAAGCTTATAAAGCATCATCTTTGCAAAACATTGTATTCTTAATCTCCGTCATGATAAAAAATTGTGTCAGCACTGTATGTCTATTTCAGCTGTCTATTTCACTGCATAGCTCTGATATGGAAAGATAATAAAACCTGAATTAATGTGAACATTTCTTTAAATATATACTGTGCATTAAACACTTTTCTTGGCTACTCTTCTTGATAATTTCCATTGAGAACATTAGTATAACTAAGAACAGAACTTAGCCCTCGGGGTTTTAAGTAGCCAGAATTTTATTGAATAAACCAGAAGACCATAGTAACGTGACAGCAACTCAATTTAATATTGGCCTCTGTGGAATGTGTGTTGTGATTTCTAATGATTAGTTGTGCAAAAAGTTGTTGGTAGATCGTACTCCAACTGGATCTTGGATTTATTTAGCAGCTTTCTTTACTCTGTAAACAGAGTACATACCCAGATTGCAAGGGAATTTCTTCTTTAGCTGCTATTGGACAGTAAATTCTGTGCTTTTTTTTTGTCTTGCGCTAATGAAACTAAACCTGAATGGGGTTGCAGATTCATTCTCCTATGTTGAGCTACCTCTGTCATCAATTAGAGAAAGACCAAGAAGGAGATAGGAAAAATATGCCCCTCTAATACATATTAAAAATAAAATGGCTATCTGGAGTGGGTAGGGGAGAGAGTTTGAAGACAAAGGAAGATATTTCTTTAATGAGTTTATTATTTAGATGACCTTTGAATAAGGGTGTAATTCTGGAAATGGAATCAAGATGTTTGTTGTAGTTTATTACCAGCAGATCATATTTCGGGATCATGTGAAGTATTAGGAGAAAAAGGATAATCTGGGTAGTTCAAATGATTTAAGCAACTAGTAGCAGAGTAAGCACTTTTAGTGTACCCCAGAAGCTCACCCTTCCCTCTAAACTAATGGAAGCCTTCAGAAGTCTTTCTGTAAATTGGTCAAATTTGGATAGGGCTATTCAACACTTTATATATGTAAATAGCAAGGAAAAGGGCTGCAACTTGATGGAAGAGGTTTTGATTTTATGTCATGGAAAATTTGAAGTTAGTAAAACAACTGATTTCTATGTGCTGTTGAACCTCTGGAAATCTAATAAACCTTAACAAGTAGGTAATTTTTGGGTATGCTGACAGAGTGCTAGCTAAGGTTTTAACACTGCTTGGTTTGCTCACCTCAGATAGCTCTGAAATTTCTCTGTAGATTGTAATTTATAAAAAAGGTGAATTAAAGGATGATGCTGAAACAAATTTGGACTGATGACTTCTTTTTGGTCTGATGGAGTTCTGCTGCCATGACTCTGTGTTTCCCCATATTTGTATTATTCAGCACTGTATTGTTTCTGGCTCATCATTTATATTGCAAACTCTTTAGAGTAGTGACATGTGATTAGGCCAGAGGTCATAATTCATAGTTATGTATTATAGTGAAAGGTATAAAAAAATGTGTTCAGACTCTTGTTTAGGACTTCAAAAACAGGTATCCATTAAACTCTATCTAATAGTCAGAGTTCAGTTATTTGTAAAAATGCTTTGCCTTCTTTGGAATGAATATTTGTAGTACTAGATTCCTGTGATAAAAAATTATGTGAAGTTATTTTCATTCAAGCTTACTCTGTCATATAACATTTTGTTTTTTTGTGGTACTATTCATTTTTGTAGATTGATTAAGGAAGAACTTCCTTCTTCAGAGAATCATTTATAAATTTGTTATCACTATTCAAAATGCGTTATCAGGCAGAAGTGCCATATTTTGACTCCAGACTCATTGCTAATACTAACCCGTTTATTTCTCAAATCAAATAGAACTTTGGACCACGTTTCTATGACTTGTATGCTGTTTAACAGCTCAGTAGATGAACCACATTGCATTGTGGATAGCATCAAAGTGCTCAGAAAAGCATTGTGGATGACTGAATGGTGGGCGTTCATTAATGCTGCAGAGGCACAGAAATATAATCTTGTGCATTGTAAACATCCTATTTCAAACATTTCATTCAATTGCATGAGTTTGTTTTTTGTGTCATCCCTGTAGTGCATTAGCACGTAAGTACTTAATGGGCAGTGTCCAGAGGTCTTTGTGTTACAATTAATGCCGGTGGTGCTCTGCTGAGATAATAATGTTACAGGCAGAGGAGATTTGGCTGTGATAATAGGGGTGGAATATTTTCATATTTCTCACCCAGCCAAATAGACATGGCTCGTTTCTGTACGTGCCTCCCTATGTATCAAATGAAAAATCTAAAAATCTCTACCTGCTTGCACTGCTGCAACACAAGCTGTTGATATTTCTATTATTTTTTGTGGAGGGACAATTCTCCACTGATAAGATGAAAACGGCATTGTCAGGAGCAGACAAACTCCCTTAAGATTCTTTTTTTCTGTGCAAGTATTAATGCAGATAATTGTGGAGACAAAAAGATGAGTGCTGTAAATGGTTAGGTGTATGCATATCTTCATTGTAAATGGTATGGTTTCGCAGCGTAAGATCAAAAGTGAAAAGTCCCTTAATATAGCTTCTTTTGGATGCCAGCAACTTTCCCTGGAAAAGCACCCATATTACTCATTAAATACAACAATGGAATCCTTCACGAAGTGTATGTAGCATCCACAGAATCACAGAATGGCAGGGTTTGGAAGGGACCTCTGGAGATCCCCTCGTCCAGCCCCTCCTGCGTGAGCAGCACACCCAGAGCAGGGGGCACAGGACCGCGTCCAGGCGGGGTGTGAATGTCTCCAGGGAAGGAGACTCCACAGCCTCTCTGGGCAGCCTGGGCTGCTGCTCTGGCACCCGCACAGTAAAGGAGTTTTTCCTCATGTTTAAGTGGAACTTCCCGTGTTCCAACTTCCCTCTGGATACTACCCTATTACAAATAATAAGAAAAATTGCTATAGTTATTCTGATGCCTGTCCTCTTACAGCTAATTAATTTTTATATGAGCAAAATCTGTTTGTCTGGATTCTATCTGTATGTTTTGCTCTTTTCTTTCTCAGTTGTCAAATATAGCTACCATTTTTAAACTCATTGTTCTGTGTTTTGCAAGTATGCTTGTAGTTCTTTGCACAAATAGAAGCCACTCTGAGAACTTGATCTGTTCTATTTTCTAAACAATCAATGAAAATCAACCAGACATCATTACACAGAAATAAAAACTGTATAAAATGTAGCAGAAGAAACTTTTTGTAAGTTGAATTTTGTGGGGACTTAGTAAAGCTGTTTGAAAATACAGAGCGTAATGCATTTAATATTTCACTGGATATATAACCTTTCTTCAGATAAGATGGAGGCTTGAGGAAATTATTGTAGAAGTGTCATTTGTAGTTAAGGTTGTCTGATATGACTGTTATCAGAGTCAGATTTTAGTTTTTATAACTTTGCCAAAGTTTTAACTGTTTTGGCTGAATTTTCCATGTCATGGAATTGCCAAAAAGCGATTTGTTTTCAAAGTTACTATTAAAATGATTCATCTGCTTCCAGGAACAAGTTATGGGAAAATACGTTGATGGGCTTTTTTTTTTTTCCCCTCCTCCTGAGAAACTCAGTGCCTTCATTCTTTGGAGTGGAAACTTGAAATCTGGCAGATGAATCACCCTTGTTTCAGGGAAGTTACTTGTGAAAGGAACTCAGGGTGGCAGAAGGTGCAATGTGTATGACATATGATGTACATTAAGGCTGGTAGGGACTCTAGGAGATTTGGTGGAGTGTTTGGGCTGTGTGTTCCTGAATAAGTTAGAACTAAATACTCCATAAGTACCTACTAATTAAATGAGTCAGAAGTTTGATAGAAAAATAATACGGGACTATATGATTAAGGTTTATATATAAGTGCATCAAGATCTTTCACAGTGTACAGACTAACTTTGGAGTTAGGGGTCCCATGCTATTATGAAGCTGAAACAGGAATTTTTCAATGGTTGTAGTAGTATGTTTTTTTTACACTTTCAGAAAAAGCTTATTAGTATTTTATTTTAATCAAGAAAATATAATTTATTCTTAATTTTAAAATATTGCTTTCTTGAACTGGAGCTCATTTAAAAAAAATCCTTTTTTTTTTCCCCCCTCTTTCATGCCATTGCTTTCTAATAGATACTATGGTCAGGATTTTTACTTCTGATCCTTCAACTAAAATTCATCTGAGTGTGTGTAGGTTTGTTGGTGTGTTTTTTTTTTTAATGGAGACTAAGGAGAGATAGGAATCAATTTAACATTTACTTTCTCTTGAAACTGTGTGCTGAATAATATATATTTTTGAAATTTCAAGTCCTACATTTGTTAGTTGCATCAATCTTTGCTATTGTTAATACTAATTGAATCTTAATCAGGAGATGATCTCCATGCTGTGGGAAGCACAGAATCATTCATCCTGGTCTTTTGTAAGCTCTGCATAGCTCATTAAAAAGATCATTTGTAGATCAGTTCTTTTTGTTGTTGTTGCATTTCACTGAACTCAGTTAGCAGTTCTCTGCTATGCAAATGCTTTGTGTTTATGAAGATGCCTCAGTTTCTCTATATTTATGTAGTCTAAACTTTTTTTTTAATAAAGCAAAAGTTGTTTTCAGCCATTATTGTAGTTATTTGTCATTAAGGATTTGATTTTATCTTTACAAGATTGTATTTGTGGCTGGGATTATACCATTTGCTGATGCTTCAATGCCAGGAGTTTTATTTTGTGAAGGGTAAATTCATGATCACTTCCTGGAGGTTCACATTAAAAGAAATCAGTGTCACTGGGAAGAAAACACTTTTTGCCCAGAGCATAGTGTTCGTAACATGACCACAGACATTTTCTAAAGGGAATGTAGGCTTTTTAATAGTAAACCTTGGCCTACGTGATAGTATTCTTGCTTTTCTAGTTAGCTTTTGCAGTCCTCTTCAAGGTCGTTCATGGAATTTGCTGCTCTGCAAAGCACTGGTTGAAAGCCGCTACAGTACTACTGGCTCTTTAAGGGGAGGGAAAAAACTATGTGGAGAGGGATTATGGTACAACAGTTGTGAATTCAGAAGGTCAGACTTGCTGCCTTGCACTGATGAATTTGTAAAATCTTGCTCCTTTGTGGGCTGTGGCTTTGCTGTGTACTTGCAGGTGGGCATGTCTGCCCGGCCTGTGGGTGTATGGCACTCGAGCTGATTTTTAGCTCCTGCAGAACGCCAGGCTAGATGGGAGGCCCTTATGTGCCCAAACATAAGGTGATGTTCATTGACAGCTCCTGGGAAGGCTGTGGCTTCCTGCTGGGCCCCTGTGGCATGGGCTACCTTGAATTGTGGCAGCTTTCTTGCCTCCGTGCAAGGTTTTGGTTTCTGCTGCCCGCTTCATTCTTGCAGGGGTCTGAAACACAATTGCCTGCCTAAAAACTGTTGGAACAGCACCGTTCATTGTGGCACGATGCCATGTCCTGAACCAGTTGCATCAATGTTTAGGATGTAACATAAAATATGTGTGTGCTGTCTATGGCAGCAATGAGGTGATTGCAGACTAGTAAGAACTTATTTCTACTCTCATCAAGCCTTTTGGCTAATCCCAATTAGACTTCAACTGGAAGAGTGGGGTTTTCTTCTAAATGGAGTGGAGTTTTCTGGGAAGAGATACAGGGTTTTGGTCTTGATTTATTTTTTTTAAATTAAAAAAACACTCAAGAAGCAAGAGCTGATGGTCACCCCATGCACATGTCCATGGAAGCAGCTTCAATATAAATATACAAATGAGAAGGGCAATGGGGGTAATTGCAAAAGCAAAATTAATCAAACTTGAATACTGATTTATTAGTGTCAAACTATTTATTGCAACACGGAAAAGGGAAAACATGTAAAACAGTAAAATCAGTCATTAGGTAAATACCAGCATAGGATCAGTGATTTAAGAGAGCTTTGTTAGTGTACACCAAATGAGGATTGTGGTCTTATGTTCAAATTTTTTTCATGTAAAGACCTTTTTTCCATGTCACCAGAAGTACGGAAAAGGTGTAAGTGGAAGTTTATTGGCCTTTGCACAACAGAAGACACTGAAATTTTCTGGGATGATTTTTTTTCTGCAAAGTTATAAATTAATATTTGGGTTACTAGTTCAGTAGTACAGCATAAAATAAGTTAGCTGTGCTGCTGTAAAACATCTGTAGCTCAAAGTTCCTAAAAGACAGTCTACATGCCTACTTTAAGAAAAAGTAAACAAAGATTGAGAAAAATGAAATTAACTTGGCTAAGAATCAAAGCCTTGTCAAGATACATGGCAGGAAAGTGGACACAAAATTGGAGGGAGAAGAAAGTAAAGAATATAATTAAAATGTTATTTTCTCCTTTTCCCAGTTACCTGTCGTCTTTTGTTATTCATATACACTTGTTGAACTTGCATGTAAATGATTGATTGACTCAGTGAACTCATTGTAATAAATTGTTTGATGTGCTATCTTGAAGAAAAATCTTTTGAAATTCTGTCTCTTCTCTTTGTCTGCTCACCTTGTGGCTTTTAATATCTTGTTTCCCATCTGTCTGATTCCATCATAAGCCGAGCATAACTTTTCAGACCTTAATGCAGCTCTCTTTTTGTTCTGGTTTAAGTAAGTATGTAACACAAATATGTGATTTGGCCGTCAACAATAATATCAGAAAGGAATGTTGAAGTGTGTGTTCCCTTTATTGATGTGAAATAAAGAAATACTTATCTGTAGATATTTGATAACACATATTTACAGTGCATAGATCTGTCTCTGCCAGCAAATGAATACAGAGATGTCTGTATCATTGTATTACATCTGCTTTAATGTTACAAGTCCAAAGGTTACTTTTAAGGATTAGTTCTTAATTAAAGGAGAAAAGAAACGGGTCTATAAGGTTTCAGGAAAGCAGTTTTAAATATAGATTTAAAAATACTTAACTGAATATGTAATACAGATGTACCCAAACTTCATTTTGAGAGATTGATGGTACCATAGATATTCCTACTGCAAGAAGTATCTCTAGCAGCGAGGTCCAAACTGAGTCTTGAATTACAGGGGAATTTGGAGAAATAGACTTATTTTTTTAAAAACATTTTTTTCTAGGGGATATAATGTCTGTAGAAATGTTCAGCTGGGATATCTTTTTTATGCTTATAGTTCAGTAGTTTGCTTAACAATGGTAAGGTATAGGTAGATAAATCCTTTGTGTTTTTTATTACAGACATAAAATATATGTGCTGAAAGATTTTTTGGATAGTGCTTTTTTAGTAAGAGTAAATCTTTGGCGAGACCAGAAAGAATGAACTGAGCCAGAAAGAGAGGAAAGGGAAAAGCACAGTAGTCCTGGGACTGTCTATAACAATTTCGTGGGACAGTAGAAGTAGAATCGTCTTTTAAGTCTGCTGAATTCATCAGAGGCTTATTATGAAAGGGGCAAAAGGCCACAGACTTTGCTCAGCTAAGCATGTTTATACATAAAACACAAAGCACTGAAGTATTTACTTTGATGTGGTCAATATAAGTTTGTTTGTATGATGATGATGATGATACTTTACTACTACTAATTCTTTTTGGCTGGCTGATTTGACTATGAACAAGGTACCCAACTCAGGGAAGGAAGTCAAAGGGAAGCAAAAGCCTTTTTCCTTCATGATTTATTGAAAAAACAAAAACAATAATAAGTAAACCAGTTTCAGCAGGATACATAGGCATATGCATTCAAGCGTTGACTGAAATGGAATTATTCTTCAGGCTAAGTATCGTGTTGAACTGAAGCCTTGATATAGTCTAAGCAACTTTTAGTTCCAAAATTTCTGTCTTTACTAAGCTTCTGACTTCCCTGGCATTTGCTGTGTATTGCTACTGAAACAAGCCTTTGAGCAGAAGCTTTAGTGACGCAATTCCAGTATCTAGTGAGTATTATGTTTTAATTCTTTTTTTCCTATTGTACTGTGAAAAAGTGCTTTGGAGAAATCTAGACGTGTATGTTTTCCACCACTGAAAGAATTATATTAATCTCATCAAGAAAGCTGAAACAATTTGCAGCACTGTGCTAAAAAGATTTTTCTTTTAAGGATAGAAGTTTTCATGTGAAACTTCTGGCGAATAATTTTGTTTATGAAACTCATAGCTCTGTTTCTACAGCATAGAATATAAACAAATAAATGGAATGAAATCTTGGCCTCATTATATTTAAAACCAATATGTTAGGATTTCTGTTTCACTAGGTTTTAATTCACTGTGTCCTTCCCAGAGTTAAATTTGGTATAGCGTTCCCTTACAGAAGGGTGAAAAGTTAAATGCATGTATCACAGAGGGCATTCTTGTGTCTTTAAAAGTAAAAGCCCTTTGTAGTAGATGCATCTCACCTGTCAGTGAAATTTCTGTGGAATACAGCAGCTGTGTACTGTTACACACAAATACAGAAGAATATCTAGCAATTAATATTTCATCATCATTGCATAGCCATTTGCTGTGGTAGAAAAAAATATCACTGTGGAGTGTCACCCCAAATTGAAAAATGACAGGAATGATGGGTCTAGGGTATGTGCTACTAATATATATAACATGCTTTTGTGACTCATTAAACTGTCTCTGCAGTAACGGTGTGTTTCATTCTGTGTTGCTGAGGAAGGTTGCTAACCAGAAGAAAAAGTCCTTTCTATGTATTCCCAGATCTGTTTCCTTAATTGCTGAGATTTTCCTGGGGACTGAAGGATAGACTAGACATTGTTCAACATTTTAGCTGAATGAAGTGACACTGGGCTATAATAAGCTGCAGCTGAAATCCAACTACAAAGTGTTTTCCAACACTACTCAGGAATAAGGCATTGTAGTTAGGGTATATGGATATAGTTTTTGGCAGCAGTTAAATTCTTATTTGCTGTGTATTTTCCTAGGTTTCCTGCTGGGCTAAATTACTGTATCCATGATTTACAGTTAAATATTTGCTTTAAACATGAGAGTGACACATTTGCATTGTCTTTTCAGCATATATGGAGAAAGAAGAAGAAAATGGAATGGCATTCTTTTTCTAGAAATTCTGATATAATTCACATACTGGAATGTGAATGGTAGACTCTGAAGTAATTCCTGCTTGTTTTGATGTAGATTAGACTGATTAGTAGGCACAGAATAGTGTAAACACTTGGATCATCACAGCAAATTTCTTCCATCTAGGGGAGAAAGATGAAGAAAATAATATTTTTGGAAAAAAATGGTCACATGGCCTATTGTTTAGGCAAGGAGTTGCATTTACTGGCACAACTAGTTAACAGCATAAAACAAATATATTGTGTCTGGTGAATTAGTGATAACCTTGTCACTAACTGTAATGCTTTCTTGAGTTACTTGGCTTCAGATATAGTCACACACTCTATTCCCTTGAAGAAATAAGAATAAATAATCTGCCATTGATTGTAACAGAACCAGTGAGTTTCATGCATTACTGCATCATAAATGTTCAATTTTTTTTTCCTAAGATATAGTCATGCTTACAAAGTATATATTCATTCCCTTAAATTATGGTTACTAAATTAGCATGCCATATTTTTCACAAAATTAATCTTTTTCCAGTTTTGTCTGTCTGACTTAATAACTTGATAAATCTTTCCTTATCTTCTAATGACAGATGATTTATCAAGGCCTACCACTTAATTAATATTACAGAGCATGTGGGGAGCTGAAGAATTCAGAAGTATTTTCCATAGCTTG
>VZTV01062746.1:0-12600 GCA_013400875.1 Anhinga rufa
TGAGGTTGGTGGGAGCTGTTGTCTCACCTTCCCCTTCCTGAGCAGCTGTGCCAACAGTACCATGACATAAATAATCAAAATAACATTAACTTAAACCAAACACTAACCAACCCAGAAAACCTCTCTGTTGGAGTAGGCGGCTGTATGCTGCAGTCCTCCACAAACGTGCTTATCTGCTCACCAGGCTTAGGTGGCATAGGAAACCTGCCCAAGGGGTCTGATTCACTAGCAACCAGCAAGATTACACCAGGTTACAGTCAAATTTCGTTGAAAGGCTAGGGCTGCTGTCAGAAGCTGAGGAGTTCAGTCCAACAAGAAAATGGGTGCTATCACAGAGTTATGTGCAGAGCACATGGTAGATCACTAGTACTTGGGGTTTCATAGAGGCAAAAGAGCTGGAGTGTTTCTCTGAGCGGCTCTGTTGAGTTATTGATTCCCTATAATCTGTCTGATTTCTTCAGACTGCTGAGCCTGCTGCCTTCAGTGGAGCAGCAGCACCTTACAACAGTTCAGGGCCTAAGCACAAAGCTATTAAACATTGTTAAATAGCTATTCATACCCTGCACTTTAGGAATGTCATACCACACATGCATGGTAGCACGGCAGCCTTAACANTCCTGGTCTTCCAAGTCTGCAGGGTTTTCTAGTCTGCATTTCTGATGAAAAAGAAGTAGAAATTCCTAGGGGAAGGGACAGGCTTTTGCTGTTCATTATGGCAGACCCTTGCTCAGTCACTGGGATCCTGATCTAGAAGCAGGACCTGTAGCTACCATGCCAGTGGCAATGTAATGAAGGGTGAGAAGAGTCACCCTTTGTCTCTGGGCTGGGCACCTCATGGTGCTGAATCTTGACATGGTGCTGTGTACCACTGACAGGTCTGTGGTGCTGCAAGTGCTCACAGCTGACAGTGTCACAGTGCAATCAGACCTCAATGAGAGGTCCTCCGTAGGTGCTGAAGAGTCACCTCTTAACAGAAGACTAAATATTGTCTTTCATTCTTACTTTATAGCCACAAGTCTGAGCAGCTGCACCTCAGCCTTCACAGGGTGGGCTTAAGTATGGGGACTTCATAAAAATGCCACTGTAATCTAAAGAAAAAGACTCACTCCCACTCCTTTTCACTGTGAAAAGTCCGGCCTGTTGATGTGCAAAGGCAAACATCAATAACATACTCTTGTTAATTATTCCTTTGTCACTTTTACTTTTGTTGGAAATACTATTATAGTACTACATTTTGTCTCTCAATACTGTTTGATGCCAAATCTGATATGGACCTATGGTATGACTTGTATAATTCATACATCTTTCTTCAGACAGTGACATTAATAATTCTTCTCTTAATTGCAACAGCACATATTATACTTACATTTTCAAACACTTAAACAACCTTTAATTATTGTCTTGAAAATCTTTTTTAAGTGAGGCTAGAGTTTTCGCTGGGACTTTAACTTGCAATCTAAACCCACATCTAAGACCAACTGCCTCCTTTTCAAGCTGAACATCATTCAGTTCCTCCCTTTCCAGGTAAACTCCACCCAGAATCTTTTTTGGTGTCCAGCAGTGAAAAAATGCTGGGAGAATAAAACTGTAAGTGTCTGAGATGGGTCTCACACCCAGCCCTTCAATGGTTAAGTAAAGGTAGTTCTTCAGTCATGCTGACTTCATCCCTTCAGGGTTTTTCCATCTCCTCAGACACGTGGTACTTCTTTCCCTTTTCTGATGCAATGCAGCCTACATTATTGAAACACTCCATTGCTAATTTTCTAATTAGCCTGTATTACCAGAATTGGTCTGACCTTATCTACCTTCAGTACTGTTCTTCCTGGCTCTGTTCCTCCAGAGCATTCTCAACTATTCCCATGTACAATGCACATTCAGGAACTTGTTTGGATTATGAGTCAGAAGACAAGCCGGTCTCCCAGTCTGCAGCTGTAGCTGAAAGGCTCCTGAGGCTTAGCTGTAATCTCTGATATTCTTTACAGTAATTGCTATTTTCTTTACAGGGTAGACTGAGGGATCACTATCTGAAAGCAGTAGAGATATTACTATAATTTCCCTGGCATTTATAATCCAGACTATAGACTACAGAGAATATTTTACAAGTATAGAAGTGCATGCCCTGAATATCAGAATGCTTTTTCCTGCTGTTAAGCAGAGGGGTAGTGTCAAGAGGTTCCAGCATGCGATGAACAGTCTCTGGAGGCCAGGGAAGGTTTGTNAATGTAGGAGGAATTCCCTGTGTTACATGAAAGTGACTACATAACTCTAATTACAACATGATTTGTCATAGAGATTTGAGAAAGAATTTCTCTATAACACGTTTTCGCCCTGGAAGTGGAATAATTTCCCACAAAGCGGGAAGCACTTCTTACAGAAGGCTCTCTGCATTTTGCCCCTCCTCATATCAGACAGATGCACTTTACACTGGTTTTTTATTATGCTTAGCATATTTTTAAGCACAATGCATAGCACTTCTAGCAGAACACAGTAGATAAACCTGTTGTGTAATATTTTCTCCTGCATTTGTAATATAGACTGTACATACAGCTGGTACAGGGACTATACTGTAGGCAAAGAGGCAAAACTGTTTCCTTGTGAGGCATTGTTAAATTATTGACTGCATAAAACTGCCCAGTTATGAACAGCCTGGAGCATATTGTGGTGTTTAGAATAATACCTGCAATTTTCCCTGTAGATTTTGTCCTAAGAGAAGATGGTGCAGTCATTCATTCTCTTTATAAAGCTATAGCAATTTGGCACTCAGTCCTCAGTTGAGGTAGAAGAAGGGGACTGTGGTCTTTATTCAGGTATAGCCATTTTTCAAGAAAATCAGCTGACAATGACAGAAGACTTCCCAATAGAGTACACAAATCAGGGACAGAAAAAACAAAAAACCTCCAAAGTGCTCCCAATAGTGCAAGCAACCCTCCTCAAACAAAGAAAATGGTTCTTGTGGTAGTGACCAACTTCCTGTTCCCAAGCAGATGCTCTTGGAAAGGGATGAACTTATCAATTCTTTTGGCAAAACTAGTTTCTTTTGATTATGCTGGAACAACTAGAAGATTACAAGAGGCTGGCTAAAAAAGAAAGCAAAATTAAGAACTAGCTGTAATATTAGCATGGTGGGAAAGGCCATTACCTGCATCAGCAGCATCCAGCAGTGGCAGACTCCATCTAAAATCCTACAAATGTTCAAAAAGCATTATCAACTCCTCAAAGACATAAAACAATAATCTATCTTTGGGAGTATTCACACAGAGAACAAGTGACTGATCAAATTACAATGCATGCAATAGGACTGACTTGAGCAAGGAGCAGCTCATAAAAGGTGAAGCAGTTTGGGCTAGATACATCATCAGGATGAAAAGCAATGGCATTTGAAGGAGAATGACCCGAGTAGCCATCTAACCCTACCAAGACTGACAGGCTTGGGCAAGGCTAATGGGCAGTCTTCCATCCAAAGGCAGAGCAAAGATGGGATAGGCAAAGGGGCTGCTGCCAGAAAACATGGTGGCATAAACAGAGAAAGCATGCCCAAATACAGAGGAGACAAACTACAGAGAAAACACTCTGAATGCTGTGATGAAAAAAGTGTACAGACAAAGGAAACAAAGGAACAAAATTACAGAAACAAGCAGGCATCCAAAGGGTGAGTACTTGCACATACATGAGCTCAGTGCAGCACGAAACAGCAAAGGAAACCACCAACAACAAAACACACGAATGAACAGAAAATGTCTGTAATGCTCGGTGGAGTACCAGATGGAAGAGAAGGGCTGAAGCCACAAATAAACTAGAAGTCAAAAGCCAAACAGACACTGGGACATGGCTTGGTGTTTTCTGTCACAAAGGCACCCTGAGCCTTTTGCAAGGAAAGAAAGTGAAATTGCAGCAAAACAAAGCAAATTAAAATCATATGATGGCATGCTCACAAAACCAGAAACATAGTGTAACTTAAAAGCAGGGTGCAGGGAAAAAGGAAGGCTGGGATTTCAGGTAGAGAACAAAGAAGCCTCTGCTTTTATTAAATTATATGACCCTGACAACCCTGAAGCCAAAAGAAAAGTTCCTCTCATAAACAAATGGCAAACTTGAAGGTGTAGCAGGAGGAACTAAATCTTCTGTTCCATCAAGGCAGCCAGAAGGCTAGTAAATTACCATCATGTTATTTTTTTGATGGACCAGGATGTCTTCCAGACTTGTTACATGTGATAATAGATAAAACAGTTTGGCTATTATAGGAGTTGACTCCCAGAAAATCAATTCCATTACAATAGCAAAACAACTAACAATAGAAGCCGCAAAAAGAATGGAAAAGGAGAGCATAATGTCACAGAAGCCAACAGCTGGATGAGTAGCATGGTACTTGCTTAGAAACCAGGCAAGCTATTTGCCAGAGACCGTTACTGCTTCAGACGAAGCACTAAAAAGAGCTCAACATCAAAGATCTGCAAAAGCAGAAATATAAACTGACTTGACACCAGCAAAACATTTTGGCAACCAGTGCCAACAATGGATATTAATAAACGTCATTGGAGCTACTTCACCATATTTGGGATGTCATCAGGTTGATGGAAATGGCAAAGATGACATTTGGGGTAAAAACTAAGGGCAAGACTTTCAGTGTTACCAGGAAGATGTACAAACAAGATTCTTAGGAAGTTGCATCATAGTGGGTGGTGTTCTTGTGGCACAGATACAATGTTAGCTTGGGGAAGGCTGCTGCAAATAATGGCAGAAATCCCCACTGTCTTTTGGGACCATCCAGAGCTACAGGACTGCAGTTGGAAGTGGTGTCACATGCAGGAGTCCATTGACCACGCAAAGTCTGTGACCTGGCCTTGGGAAGGCAGAAGTAATAAAACACATATCCACACTAAAGGGATTCAGTCACTTTATAGACTATTAGCATTTGTAAACTAGCTACACATTTTTTCCCCCAGAACCTTTAGGTGTAAACTTTAATGATTACTGTTACACAAACATGGCGTATGGTCACCTCAACATGGCATAGCTATCCCATACCTCAGAGACTGCGTA
This sequence comes from Anhinga rufa, assembly GCA_013400875.1. NCBI lineage: Eukaryota > Metazoa > Chordata > Aves > Suliformes > Anhingidae > Anhinga > Anhinga rufa. The sequence goes on from VZTV01062746.1 coordinate 5,041, forward strand.
CCCATCCCAAAATATTGGGATGTGTACAGAAAGATGTGACAGAAGCTGCAGAAGTGGCAATAAGTGGCTTCTATGTTGAAGGCCACACTGAAACAGGGACTTGCAGGATTGTGTACATGTGAAAAGTACATGGGAAACACATCTAGTGTGTCCAAGCTTGGAAACCTTCAAAGAGAAGGTGACCATGAACAACTAGATAGCTTTTCAAAAAGCCATTATTATCAGCTTCTGGAAGATTTCATCACATGCTGCTGATATTGCAGAGCTGGAATTTAGATATACACTTCAGGAGTCTGACGTGTACCTAGCTGGCTTCTTTTCCAAAGGGTCATTGTAACATGAAGCATGGCAGTTCACCAAAAATATGACATCATCAACTTGAAAGAAATACAGGCAACTGAATGACATAGAAAACATCAATCAAGGTAGTTATGAGGCAATTTCAAGACAGAGGTTAGACAGAGTCTGAGAACAAGCTATATAAAACAACAAATTGCAAGTGTTAATGCCAGTCATTCTGCTGGGAGGGTGAACAGAGAGAGGCATGATCTGCCTCTGAAGACTGGTGAGGTGGGATGAATGGAACATGACGACATCATACGTAAAATCTGTCTTATCACAGCAAAAGTTTTCTCCAGGACACATTTGAGCCAATCTGGAATAAACACTGGGAAAGCAGAGTTGTCATAGCCAGCTAACTGTAAGACCCTGTGGTCACTTCTGATATATGTGGAAAAATTCAAAGGCAATTAAAATAAACCTCTTTCCCAACAGAGCTGACAGCATTGCAGAGGTGGAATTTTTCATTGCAATCATCTAGTATGCTTCCAATAAAACCTGCTGCTCAGATTCCTAGGGACCAGAGACATGGACAACGTGATCACAGCAACTGTCCTGGACAAAGCAAGGACAATGCAGTGGGCCTGTAATCTCATGGTGTGGCTTCACAAGGGAAATCCAGATTACGCAAAGCTTCATTCAAGTTACCTGTGTCTGGGAGATCAGTTGTATCAGATCACCACTAGTGGAAGAGAGCTAGACATGTTTTTTCATGTCCAGCAGAAAGTTTTGTGATTCTCATAATTTGCCACTTCTGCAGCAAAGTTTACTGAAGGCATTTGATGTTCATTGTGGAAACCACAGGAGAAAAACACTCAAGTAAAAGAGGGAATCTGTAGTCCAGAGATGGGGCTCCCGTTCTTGACTGTGGTGGACTCAGGGTTCGAGTCCTTTACCCAACAGTGAGGAAGGATTTTTAGCTGGGTCTTCCATATTGCAGGAGAGCATCTTTAACCAGAAACATTCTGTGCTGAGATAATTTGGCTTTTCTCCCAAGTTTCTTTCCCTTAATCTTCCCTGTTTCTGTTCTTTTTGTGGCAACATGAGGGGAGGAAACTATTATTTTTGCTAGGGATAGGCTGCAGAAAATCAATGGGAGCTGTGTCCATAGGTGAGTGGCAGGCCATATGATAATCACCCCAAGCACAAATCCTTGGCTACTTCAGCTCAGGGGATATCCTGACTTAGATGTGCCTCTGCCTATATGTTTGTTTGTTTGTTTTTTTTTACTTCATAGAAACATAGAATCATAGAATGCTTTGGGTTGGAAGGGACCTTTAGAGGTCATCTAGTCCAACCCCCCTGCAATGAGCAGGGACATTTTAACTAGATCACATTGCTCAGAGCCCCATCCAACCTGACATTTAATGTTTCTAGGGATGGGGCATCTACCACCCCTCTAGGCAACTTGTTCGTGTCTCACCGCCCTCATTGTAACAAAAATTTTCCTTATACCCAGTCTAAATCTACCCTCCTTTAGTTTAAAATCATTACCCCTTGTCCTGTCACAACAGGCCTTGATAAAGAGGTTGCCCCCATCTTTCCTATAGTCCCCCTTTAAGCACTGGAAGGCCGCAATAAGGTCTCCCTGCAGCCTTCTCTTCTCCAGGCTGAACAACCCCAACTCTCTCAGCCTGTCTTCATAGGAGAGGTGCTCCAGCCCCCTGACCATCTTCATGGCCTTCCTCTGGACCCGCTCCAACAGGTCCATGTCCTTTCTGTGTTGAGGGCTCCAGAGCAGGACGCAGCACTGCAGGTGGGGTCTCACCAGAGCAGAGCAGAGGGGCAGAATCACCTCCCTCGCCCTGCTGGCCACGCTGCTTTTGATGCAGCCCAGGATACGGTTGGCTTTCTGGTCTGCAAGTGCACATTGTTGGCTCATGTCCAGTTTTTCATCCAGCGGTACCCCCAAGTTCTTCTCCACAGGGCTGCTCTGGATCCCTTCATCACCCAGCCTGTATTGATACTGGGGGTTGCCCTGACCCAACCTGCACCAGGTGCAGGACCTTGCACTTGGCCTTGTTGAACCTCATGAGGTTGTCACAGGCCCACGTCTCCATCTTGTCCAGGTTGCTTTGGATGACATCCCGTCCTTCTGGCATGTCAACTGCACCGCTGAGCTTGATGTCGACTGCAAACATGCTGAGGGAGCATGCAATCTTGCTATGTCATTGATGAAAATATTAAACAGCACTAGTCCCAGTACGGACCCCTGAGGGACAACACTTGTCACCAGTCTCCATCTGGACATTGAGCCATAGATTGTCCAGTGTCCTCTTGAGCCCCTGTTAACCTTCAGTAGTTACTGCTTTGTCATGCTCTTGTTTTATGCTAGTACACTGAGCACAGCCAGCTGCCTTAAGATTTTGCTTGATTCCTTTGTATGGAGAGTTATAAAACAGCCTTTTCAGTAAAGAAAATCCTTGAAGTGGCACAAGGCTCATGGCCTATAGCTACATTAATTTATAGAAAAAGTCCTTGTTGAAGACAAGAAAAATAAAACACTAGATTTTTCATTTTATCAGATCATTATTCCAGCAGCATCACTTCCAATTTAGATCTTATCCCCACTAAAGATAATTTTAAAATTTTATATACTGCACAGAAAGTTACATTCAACACAATGTTTAATTAAACAACATTAATAGCTTCCTCATGAATTTCTTCAGTGCTCCTGGACATGAGCCTCACACTTCATTTTTCTGAGAAGTCCTTAATGCTAGTTGATGTGGAAGCCTCTGTTTGCACTGACCACAGCTCATCATCATCTGAGGTGCCCTGCTGACAGGGCACGCTCTTTCCCATGCTACCCTATATGCCACCACTGGTGCCTCTTCTCCCAGGAAAGGCCTGGGGATAAGGTTTGGACCAGAAGGAAGATAGGCCTGACATTAAGAGTTAAAAAGCCAGAAGCAGTTGCCATTGCAGACAGGTGGTATTGACCTGACTTCATGACACAGAGATGTGAATAACTAGAGAAGGTCAGACTTTTTTTTCCTCAACAGGTGGGAATTTTTGGGCTTTTGCTATTTTTCTCAATCGAGGCAGAAAGTTTAAGTACTGAAAGCCAAGCCAAATCCTCTTCTCCTCCTTCCTTCTGGATTATGTTATTCAAAGTTTCTTTCAATTTCAAAAGTATTTTTCCTCTTTCTTCTATTATTGTCTTTTATCTGCTTTCCCTTTCCCACTGCCCTCCAGAAGTTTTACTTCCATCACCAAAGTAGTGAGTATAGTGATGTCTGTGGTGGGCTTATACCTAACCTAGTAAAGAAAGACAGCACATCCCATACAAAGAGATAGAGCAATTTTATTAAAAAAAATGTGTCAAGCTCCTGTCATATCCGGGGTATATACACCTGCAATGAGTAAAAATACCTAACTTCAATAAAGAATTTCATGCCATTCAGGTGCAGGTGTGCACAATTTATGTGTGACCAAATGTAATTCCCTTAAAGAATTGTCTCCCTTCTTGTTGCTTTTAAAGTCATTTGCACCTGAAGCAGATTGCAAGGGACCCCCTTTCCCACAGAGACAAGGGACAAGTTGTCTTCCTCTTCAAGAGTGCTTTTGTGTACTCTTACAACTACTGTGTCTTTGTATTGCTGTGACATCTACAAACCTTGCTCAAGGCTCACAACATTCTTGCTCTTGGGCCAGATAAGCATATTAACTCCACAGTGCCATACCTTATTTTTTTGCTCTCATTATGTCTCTCTTAATGATAGGACACAGCAGGCTGAGCCATTCAGTCCAGTTAAGACCTGTAGGCTGCACATTCTCTTGCCCCAGCAATGGCAGCAGTAGTAGTTGGTTAATATTATTATTGCAGGAGCTGACAGTATTTGTTGCACACTGAGAGCCACAGTGCCAAACAGGGAGCAACCACAGAACAAAGGCAGTTGCCCCTTTGGGACACTGCAGCATATCAGAAAGAGGAGGGCTTGGGCAGATGAGAGAGCACAGGTGAGTAGTAGGAGAGCACTGGCTAAAATGACAGGGTATTCACACTCACAACAGCACACAGGTAGTCTAATGCTGTCAGGTTGACCATGGACAACTGCAAAAACAGCCATACCTCCACAAGTTGTCTTGTGGTTCTTCCAGCCATCACTCAAGTGCACAAAAATCAACCAGCAGGTACAGCAGAGCCAGAAGTCTGCTTAAATCCTTATAGATGTAGAGTTGAGAGTAACTGAGCAGGGCTGGTACCCAGGGATGTGCTGAGCTCCCTGAGGCCCCAGACATCTTGTTACCATGAACCACACACAGAAAATATCCCAGAGAAAATAACCACTGTCCTAAAAAGTATTCTGGCCTCCAGAGTGTGCACCTACCAGGGGTGGCCCTGGAAAATGCTGTCAGTGACACCAGAAATAGCAGTTGGAAAAGGGACCTGATTCACTGACATTTGTTCTGTGAAATCTCACACTGATGCAATTTTGGGTAAATGCACACAGATGAAGTCAATCCACTTCTACTTCAGAAATAAATAAACATTTCTTTATTTCCACCTCCCCATGAATCAGGAGGATGAACCTGCTTTCTTGTTTAACCCTGCATGACAGGCCCAATTAGCTGACCTAGAACAAGAGGTGATTTTTGCAAATTGACACTGATAAGTTTTTAAGCCAGCTCAATTTCTGCAAGAATCCTAGAAGACTGAAACCGCAACAGGAGAAAGGTTTGACAGCAAAATAGAAAAGACAGTAACCTGAGACACCGTAAATCCCGATAGATGCAAAATTGTTTTGTGCAGTGTTTCTGATGCCTTGGCTTAGTGCTGTGCCATAGCAGACAGCATAGGAAAGCACTTAGCCTTGCATCCCTGGCTTGAGCCCAGAGCAGCCCTTGATGTGAAGAAATCCCTGGAAGAAGCTGTAAAGAGGAGTGGCAGCAAGGACATGTCAATGGGTTCCCCTTGCCAGACCTGCTGCAGTGGTGGCTCCCAGCAGGGACACACAATGAGCATACCGCAGATATACAACATACTTTGTCACTTGAGCTGCAGAGTGGGAGGAAGACAGCACTGCACTCCTTCAGCATTGCTTCAGCCTTTTCAAGCTCCTCCACTGCCTTCAAGATGGATAGGAAAGCAACAGAATTCAACGTTAGGGTGCTGCATGTCTCCTGGCAGCTATATACCGTTATCGCTTCAAACACAAAAGGGAGCTGTGGTGTTTGCATGTGAAGCTGCTGGGCTAAATGCAGCAGTGCGTGCTCTCATCTCCCAACTCAGTCGTCAGGAGAGTTTTAATTTATTTGCTCAGAACTATTTATCTACCATTTTTAAACCTCTTCACACAAGGTTTCAGCAATTTAAAATGTTTTAGACCATTTCCACCTCCCTGTTTCATTCCAATGTTGAAAGAACAGACACCTCATATGCATTATTGAACACCAGAGATGGGGACAGAACTGAAAAACAGACTAGCTAAAGCTAAACAAAATATACTTGGCAGTGTATCTGTTATGTTCTTGCTCAGCTCAAAAAGACCCAGCTGAAATTGCCATGTGATACCCGACTCATACTATGTACCATTTAGAAATCAGAACCTAAGGAAGATCTTTGGCAATGTTTTGTCAGCAGATAAGCTAGCTAAACATTAACCTCTTTTTTGCAATCCCTAATCAGAGGTTTCCATTCATACAGCTGCTCTGTACTCTGAACCTCAAGTTAATGTGTCCCTGTTTTACAGGAAAGCTTGGCTCACGTTGCGTTTGGGCTCTGCAGGCTTCACAATGTGACCTCCTGCTACCAGCTCAGAAGGGAACATGATGCTGCCTCTGCTTAGGTCACATTAGTTAACAAGTTCACATCAGGTCCAATGTTTAGCTTGTTAAGCAAGGCTTGTGGTTTCTGAATGAAGCACACCATCCTGAAAGTAGCATTTTACAGACTGAGAGAAAGCACTATGATTTGGAAATTCACATTAGATAGACAAAAATATTTCCAAATCCCTATACAGGAGTGAAGCAAGCCTAAAACAGGTTGCTTGCCTGGGAAAGCAGACCCCACCAGCGGAGCATTTACAAGCCCTCAAGAGTCTTCCTCCATGAAAAAAAAAACAAAGAGCAAACTAGACATTTTATGTTTCTGGATAGCATATCAATGTGACCCATTTTTTAGAGATATTAGCTCAATGTTGTCATTTGTCAGTATTAACTATTAAAAACAAAATACAGATAAGGGGCACAATAGCAGCAGAAGTGTTAGATTTGCACAGCAAAGGTTGAATTTTCTTTTTGGTAGTTTAGGATTGTTTTGTGATTTCTCAGTAGTGTGGAGCTGATGCAATTAAACTGGTTGTGGGGCAGATGCAAGGTCCTGGGGAAACAATGTTTTTGTGGAGCAGCTCAGTGCTCCCTGGTCTGTCATGAAGCCCTGTCAGCAGCATGGGGTGAGGAAGACTGGAGGATTCAAAGAGGGGAAAGCATCTAATAATATTCTCTGTCAGTCCCAGCCTGCCTGGACTCTGGGAATGTTCTGTGGGCAGTGCTGGGCCAGCATCCCCACACAACAGAGCCATGTCCCCTCTTTCCCTCCCAAATTCTGCAGCTCTGGGACTTGCGGAGCTGCAGCATAAACTTTGAGCGAGTCTTGCTCTGAGTATCCTGGATATCGGGGCTCTGACCCTCTGTGTTTAAGTGTACCACTGCAGACTTTGGCTCTCTTCTGTGTCCTGAGAACCTAGTTTTGAAATGCTTTTCCTCAGCTCCTGCTCATTTTCCAGGCAAGAAAATTAGCTGGGTCACAATTCAGTAAACCATCCCTATCCCACACCACACTTCATCACATACTTAACAGTAACTTTAGCACTGACCTGAAGGGGATGTGAGCACATACTCAACTTGCTGTCCATGCTAAATTACTTTCCTGTGCAAATACTGGCAGAAGGATCAATCCTGAGCTGAACTGGGGTCTTGCCAGATTTTATTTTTTAGAACTCAGCTGGGTTTTTTTTCTGTAGTTTTGCTTAAAAAACCCCAACTGCATTGCAAGAATTTATTTTACACCACAAGAAAAAACATATTTTTTATATTCTGCCATAACTCAATAACACTTGAAGAGATAAAACTCACTAAAATAATTTATATCTGGCCAGGAAGCAGAGATGAACTTTTCAGCTCAAAAAGTGAATGCTTTTCAGACTCACAAAAGGTGAGAACTCAGAGTGATAACTGAGACTGCCTTGTGGTCTTATTGCAGCCTTCATGCAAAAG
>VZTV01062752.1:0-13762 GCA_013400875.1 Anhinga rufa
CAACTCAGGACATTCTAAGTAGTTTAATGCGCAATCCTGCTTCATATTAGCCTTTCTAAACTTTGCATATAGATTAAAGTGATTTAGGAATGTAAGAACTGCAATTGATGATCATACCTGTGGAAATGTCCCTCACTTCCTTAGGATACAATCTGGAATGCTTTAAAGAAATCTCTGAAATAATTTTAGAGCAAGAAGTGAAGTGTTCCTTACTGGTCATGCTTTCTACAGAAACACATCTGTGAAAAAGCAAGACCCACCTAAATACTAAAGAAAAAAAAATCTTTCAAAGCTTATAGACCAGATTTTCAGACAGATAGGTATAAATGTTCCTGCATCGTGAACAAGATCATTATTTTGCCCCATTACAGCTATAAATCACCACAACCATCTGTAAAGAACACTTTCGAAGAAATGTAAGAAATGTTTTGCTCACAGCGATATGCCCTTTTATCAGGTTGCACAAGGGAGGCAGAGGATGGAGAGTATTTGGCATAGAAACAATACAAAAATAACTTGCATCCAGTTTTTCAAAAGCTTTTGTGAAACCAACTGCCTTAATCCAAGTTGAACAGGAAACACAGTTCTGGTACGTCACACCCTACAATAATAAGCTGCAGCTTCTGTATTTAACCTGTCCTACAAGGTTCAAGGCAATTGTTTCCCCTGCAGTTTGTGGGATGACTTCAGAGTTGCTTATTACAAACTGCGTTGAATAGGAGGCAATACTCAACTCTTATTTTGTCCTTCTTAACTCTAAATATTTCACTCGACTGCCTTTTCCTTCTAAAAATTAATTTGCTCCAGTTTTTTGCCTTTTCTCCATTCCAACACAGTCATGCCATTGCCTTATGCTCCCTCAGCCTGTTCCATCTCCGCTCCACACATACCTCCACTCCATTTGATAGTCCACTGAAAAGCAATTTGCAAGGTATTTTTGCCTCTCATCTGCCTTCAAAATTAGCAGGAGAACACAGCAGAGGAGAAGATTCTAAGCATCTAGCTGAAAATCTCTGAGGAAATCTATAGAATTATGAAAAGAACAAAGATTTTCCAAACTACAGTTTTAGTCTCAAAGATACTCTTTCTCCCTCTTCTAAATACAATTACATGTTTGGAAATGTTCAAAAGGAATAGAAAACAGGTACTTAGTTGCCCTTTTTGCCTTTGAAACTTCTTCCTTTCAACTACACATTGTATATGTGCAAGAACAAGAGTATATACACAAACTAATTCAAAATGCCTCCCCAAATACAGCAGCTGTATTAAACACAACAACCTATGTGGTGATGGTGTCAAAATACTACCTTATATATGTACCTCTTCCTGACATCAGTGTCTGAAACAAATACTGCAAAGCCAGCTCTTTTAACACTTTGCTTAAGATGTATTTGCTAGATCTTTGGCAGCAAAATCTTGGCTGAGATACAGCTCAGAAACACTGTACAATTCATTCTGCTGCCATCCGTCTCACAAAAGAAAGCAGAAGAACTTAGTGAGTCATGTTAACAGACATAAGTACATAGATGTGAATGTTATTACTGGTGGGAAACTAACTTTGTGAGTCAGTTTCACATATTTCATCTACTTTCTTGTGAAAAGCACGATCTACTTTGGCAGGCATCCAATGTGATTTATTTGGATTCCTAAGTAGCGATATTTACAGATTAATTAAAGTGCTTGGAGACATCGTTCACGTCTTGAAAAAAGTCTCCCCTTCTGCTCTACAAATATACTCTTTTAATAACCCAGTGGAATGTACTTTCACAAATATTTTCAGTTAATTTAGTACTTATGGTCTGCAGGTTTACAGTAGTAAGAAAATATACTGATACTCCTAAACAAAGTCTATGTGATCACTGATACTCAATGAAGAGCTGGCCAATTATGCCCTTGTGTGCAGCTGCTAGAATACATTATATAAAAAAGAAAAAAAAGTTACATTGCATTCCTTTCTAGTGTTAATCTTTTATGTAAGCAATAGCTAATGGAACTTACTTACATGTAAGATGGAAGATCTAATTAAGACTGTGAAAAAACCCGGGCTACCTCATGAATGGAAAGATGGAATGCAATCATCTTTGCTTTTTTAAACATGTTCAGTGGCAGAAAATGTTTGCTTACCTTTGCTTACCATTACAGCATGACCCTCAGGACTTTTCACTCAATCACAATTAGAAGTTTGCCTCCAGTAGTTAACTTTTTTATCCAATTACCAATAACATTTTTAACAATCCTTTCCAAAGGAAGCCCTGTACCAGGACTTACAATTTAATGCTAGAACAAGACAGAGGTGTAGTGACAAAGCTTAGAAAGGAAAAACCTCACACTTTAAGGGCAGTGAAGTTAAGCAGGTGTTGTTCAAAAAGAAGTAAGGAGAAAAGAGTAAAAATTAAGGCTGAGAACCTTTCATAACCCATTTGAAATCATTCACCTTTTAATATGAAGGCTAAAATTGGATATATTTAGTTCCCATCATGTACAAGAAACTACCCTCATATGTAACTTGAAGAGCTTGAATTCAATAGCTACATTCCTTTACTACAACAGGATCCATTAGACTCCTAGGAAGAAAAACAGATCCAGTGCCAAAAAAAACTAATCACAAGCCCTCCATTTTTAATTACATTAACAAACTGACATTAATCTCCATAGAAATGCCTAATTAACTCCACAAGAAACAAAACAAACAAAAAGCCCACATTCATTTAAAAAAACTAGGTGGGCCTACAATTTAAAATTATGACATAAATCTTTCGGATTGAGTGCTGCCTCTTCAGATAAATCTCAAGTCATATTACTCATGCCATAAAATGGTACATGGGCTATAAAAAGATACACTTACTGGTCTAAAAACACCAGTGCTCACACCACCACTGTGTTTGGCAGATTCCTTGACCAAGCATCATGTTATATGGAAAACAGTCTTGTCATTCCTCCAAGTCAAAATTAATGCTTACTGTAAGAAGACCATAGGAACAAAGCATATAGTGCTTTTTGTTTTAATGAATCTTTTTCATCCGTGAATGGGAAGTCTGCTGCATAAGGTACTATTACCTTCAAATCAATGACTGCAGTTCTTTTCCTAAAACATGCTATTTCCATTAACATTCCTGTAGGCAGTGTAATAGGAAGTCTTTTGCCAAATCAAGATTCCCAAACTCAGAAATTTACAGCAACGACAATAAATATTCCTTACTATACTAGCTGAAGTTAAAGGCCTGCTTCTGCAAATCCTTATCCATGTGAATTACCCAATTAAAGGCAATTGGGCTTTAGCAAGGCAATAGTCCTTTAGCAAGGACTGGGAATCTGTACTACTGCAGTCTCAGATGACCATGATTAATCACTGTTTAAACATGATTCTTCAAAAAAAAAGTAAGACATCGTAGTTTGCCTTGGACAAATGTGGTAAGAAAGAAAAAAGACAATTATCTTCAGGCAGCTAAGAATGTTAGACAAAACAAAAGTTAGAAAAAAATCCAGAATTCTTAGACTATCGCTTAGCAGTATGCTTTTGGCACAGAATAGAAAAAGAAACAGATCTTTTCCAGACTGAATATAACAAGGTGCAATTAGCTTTCACAAGTTAAGGAACCGGACAACTTTAGCCACTTGTTGTTGTCCTTTGGCAGTTTGGATATTTTACAATCTCAGTCATACAGACGGTCACTTACCACATTTAAGCTGAAGCTCTCCTAAGCAGCCATAAGCATCCATGAGTTTTTCGTATTGTCCTTTAATTGCATCCTTTTCTTCTGGAGCTGAAAACCAAAACAAAAGGCAGCAAACATTAGTTTTCCAGTCTTTATCAAATTTTCAGGTTGCTACAGCCTACACCAATGCTTCCAAGCTGATTTAGCTCAGTAAACAAAACTACAGTAACAAAAGTAGGGTGAAAAAGCTGTAAGAACACGTGAAGGGACAGAAATGCATAGCCTCTCCACACACCACCCTAGAAGAAGGGCACTAACTACCCCTTCCAAACAACGGGATCAGCAGTAATGTCCTTATTCTATGGTACAGATGCCACATCAGTTTCAGAATAAATAAAGGAATATGTGGGCACATGTAAACTTTACACCACTCTAAAATAATATCAAAAATAATACTTTTTCTGGCCATAAGCTAAATTATAACATATCTTTTCTTAACGTGCAAAGAGAGATGAGATGGTTTCTGTTTCCAGATCCTCACGGTTTAATTTCAGACAGAATCAGAATTGTTTTATGTAAGGTAACATATTTTGATGCAGACACATCAGATGTTGATTTCAAAAGGAATTAAACTTATATTTTAGTGATGTAAGAACTAGATGTTTAAAAATAAATAAATAAAATTAAAGGGTCAGATGCCATGTCAGATTTGTGTGTATTTCTGCAACAACTGACTTCAATGGGCACAAACTGAACATTTAGGTATTAAGCCAGAACATGTTTCAAACTTGTCACTGGCTACTTTGAAGTAAAATCAAAGCACTTCCTAAATAAGTCTGCGTTTTGTATTTATTTCCTAATGAGGATCAAGGTTAGCCTTGTGAATAAGGAAAACAGGCTTTGACCCTCAAATGTCCATTTACTTCTCAAACCACAGATAAACAGCAACACGGTACTTCCAGAGGTTAGCTAATACTTTAGAATCTTATGCTCATAATAAACTTCAACAGTTTAAAAAAATCTGTCCTTTTTATGCCCAGAGGTTTCAAACTGAACTGCTTGCAATGGATGAGAGAACAGGAAAGAAAGAAACAGACTTCTCTTTATAAACCTCAAGAGGCAAGTAGCTCAGTGAGAAGCACGGAAAACAAATAAATATCTCATACATCACTGACATTTTGAAGTGAAAGGAAGGACACTTCCACTCGCACAGTTCTTATGGAGTCCTTAGTAGAGGCAAGCCCCAAAGGAAATCAAAACACATTTGTCTCAATTTTTGCATTCGTGACAAATAGAGAAGACTTGTTATTTTTATTTTTGACATCAGACTTTCACAACGTATCTATTTTGCCTTCTTACAAATACTGAGTGAATTATGGAAACTAGTAAAACATTGAAACCACACACAACCAGTGAAACAAAACATAAGCAACAGAGAGAAGATAAAGGGATTTTTATTGAGTAAGGTAAACCTCTGGACAGCAACAATTTAAATATTCAGTATCGGCACCTCTTAAGAGCTGCGACTGTGGAAGCTCAGTTCTCCGGCACTTCAAAAAAAGTCAGCAAAAACAGTTTAGGTGAACTATAACAGTGTTTCTATTTTTTAAAAAAGACTCCCTCTCAGGCCTTCCTTACGTATTAAAAAAAAAAAAAAAGTTTAAAAAGTGATGTTTCGCTTTCCATGGCACCTTCACTAGAAGAAAGCAGCAACACCATACTGACTTCTTCCTTAGATTTGTTCTCTGCCTTAAAAGCTTACCTTTGTTCCCTTTAAAATAAAATAAAATAAAAAGGAAAACCACAAACAAAATTATTGTCCCAAATACTCTACCTCTAAGAAGAAAGAGAGAACAACAGAAATAGCAAGAGATTCAGATCTCAGGCTGATGCAGGAGCTCGCAAACTTGGAGGCTAGGCACAACCTGAAAACATTTAAAAGACATCTTGAAAGCACAGTAATACTCTTCAAAATAGAATTACATGTTGGAAAGCTGGCTGTTAAAGTCTCTGGTAAGAGCATGGTCCAAAAGAATGGAATTTATTTCAGTGTGGAAATAAGCAACACAAGTCATGGTGCTAATGGCAAGAAGCACCTGACACCAGCAGGTACAGAAGCCACCGAAGTTCCCCAGGTCAAGCCAGCAGCATTACACACGCATATCAGCTCCTGGCATGGGACTTTTCCAAATGGACAGACAAATAGCTGCATTTTGCCAGTAGCAGTACAGAAATACCCTGTCCTGGGCAGGCCATTTGACAAAGCATTTGCCTGCACAGTAGCATCAGTCAGGGCATCAGTACCAGCAGAGCTGCCTGGAAGGGAGAAGCAGGCTCTGAACACAAAGCTCCAGGAGGACTCTGGGCTGCATTGCCTGCCACTCTTTTTGGCTGGCTAACAACCTGCCAATAACCTCTACCACATGGCAGATTCTGTTATTTACTCTGGGGTTCATTTTGTTCCCTGAAGCAATTTAGACTCAGAAACCGAAAAAGCGACAAAGTGATCTTTTCTTGACATCTCCATGCCCTCTCTAAAGATACGGCAAGCTCTAAGACCTCACCTGTGGATAGTCCAAGAGGGAAAGAACACACCAAACAGACACAGCCTGTGGGTCATGCAAACGGACAGGCCAGAATGTTTCAGTGCACAGAGCCCAATTTTGTGTGGGGAAAAAAAAATAATCCCTTTGTTATAGATACTGATGGGATTTGAAGTCAACTGTCCCATTATAGTCCCCCATGTTGCACAAACTCCTGAGGTGCACTGTGACCACCATCGTTCTGCGTGAGCCAGGGCAGGGGCCTCAGGCAGCAGAGGTCAGGCAGCAGCTCCCGCACGCTGCACCCCCTCCATAAGGGCCCTCGTGAACTGGGGGGATGACTCCTTCACCCCGCACAGCCTCCAGCGCCACAGCGCTGTCTCGCTCCATGCCTTGTCCGTGAGCAAGCGAGGACACAGGTGTCATCTCTCCAGCACTGGGAGGTCCTAGCTGGATTCTGACACACCCCAGATGATTTTATTTTTTTTTTTGAGGGGGTGAGGGAAAAGGAGGAGGAGGAATCCCCAACAATCATTACAAAAACCAATACATAGAAAGGATGACTAAAGCGTGACTTTAAAAGGACATTATTGCAGAGGGCTTGAGCCAAGTTCCTATCTTAGTATTAAAAAGAAATATTTATAAATGCTAAAAAATTCTCAAACAACTGTCACCAAAACCCGGTTGGAAGCATCTCCTAGAGTATTTGCAAACAGTGCTAGGACACAAGAGCCAGAATCAGAAAGAATGACTAGACAGAGAACCAAACTCGCTGATGTGCTACTGTGTTTGCTGGATGAAGAAGAGTTAAATTTAAAGGGAAAACTTACTACAAAATTCTAAAGGATTGCTGATGAACAGGGGAAATATAAACCATATCTGACAAGTTTCAACAATATTGAAAAAACGGTTTTAGCGACAACATTTGACAGCTAGATGTGTCCAAAGACACAGCACTTTTCTAATTGGTGACATGAAAATGATTTCTGTGTTTCTCTGATAAATGTTCCAAAGCCAGGGTTTTTATTCTGCACTGGCTTTCATAAAAGCTCTGAAATGCAGAGGCAGTGAGAATGATGTGCTTGAAAACCTAGGACGAGGACTGGATGTTTAACTATACTCTGCTCACATGTAAAATCCTTCCTTTTTCAAGCCAGACAGCTTAGGCTACATACATACATACTACAGTCAATGAACAATACTACTACAGGAGGTGATGAAACTCATGGAAAAGTTTTCTACTTGGAGAACAAGTTAAGTTTGCAAACACATAGTGCATTTGTTTACTACTTAATAATAGCCATAGGTACTAAAGAATACACATAGTAATTACCAAACTCCACTAAAGCTTTTCATTAATATTTTTAGTAATCTTTCCTTCCACTAAGCATATAATTGAGTATCCACCCCTCTGCAATAATTACAACTGTGTTGCGTTCATAACAGCTTTACAGACCTGCACGCTGTCTGCATTCCTCAAGCACTTTTCTTAATATCAATAACGTAAAAGCTCCTGATGTAAATTATATATAAGGTTGGCATGTTACCTCAAAATTTTAACCCTTGCAAAACAAGAGGCACACAATAATTCAATGACACTAAGCTAAAATAAACTCAACTAAAAGTGATCTTTTTCCATGTGTGAAGGTATTTCAGAGCCAAAGAAAAACACCATGAAAAGACACACAACTACATGTATCACATGGCCTGTCCAAGTGACTTTCTGCTTGTATAAGCTGCAAATTTGATTTAACAGCTAGCAGCAACTGGCCAGACGTACGCGGTTCCCTTTATTCAACCTTTCCTCAGGACTGATCCCCCAGATTTCAGCAGGAACCAGCACGGTTCTCAAACATATGGTGTCCAGAAAGGCCAGTGACCAGAGGGAGAAGGCAGAAAGGTACCCTCATTCCAAGTCCAACATTAAGGACAGACACAACCTAAAGATAAAACTGAAGAAACAGCTCTTGAAAAAAAGAGCCTGGGACCAGGTTGCAGATTCTGGCTCTCCCCTCTGATTATTAAGCTTGATTCTGGAAACAGACACCTGCTTAGCTGTAGGTACCACTATACATATATATTCTGAA
The DNA here is from genome assembly GCA_013400875.1 of Anhinga rufa. Classification (NCBI taxonomy): domain Eukaryota; kingdom Metazoa; phylum Chordata; class Aves; order Suliformes; family Anhingidae; genus Anhinga; species Anhinga rufa. Next base: position 8,287 of record VZTV01062752.1, read on the forward strand.
GCATCTCCAAGTACTTTTACAAACATAGGTTTGATGTGATGGGGTCTCGGTAGCTTGTTGCCTTTATTTGTGCCATTTAGGATTTTAAGGAAAGAGGTGTGAATTTTCCTCAGAAAGAGCAAATCTATAATCAAACAGAAATTTCATACACACACAAAAAAAAACCCCAAAACACATGAGACACTACTGTCAGTGTCTTACCTAGAAATCATAGAATATGTCCAATGTCTGGTATTATATGAGTTTAGATAATTAACTTGCCTCGAAGTTCTGTTTTCTGTCATCCTCAGTCAGGCCTAAAGCACTTTGTTGTATTTTCTTTTATTTTACTATCTTTCATCACTAAAATCTCCCTGTTCACATTCAATCTGAGCTACACAGGCATTATGCAAGTCATACTGCATTCCGAAATACCATATTGGTCACGCAATACAGAGTTGGGAAGAGGTTTGTGGTCAGAGTTAGAGTTAAGAGAGTCTGGATATTCAAACCATTAAGCAATATATTTACCAATTTTCTAGAAAGTGGTATTTACGGTTGAAAACACAGTAAACAAATCAAGAAAATGGCATTTTGGAAAGATCAGCTCACCAGCTTCCTGTATTAGACTCAAAACATTCTGTTTCTAGTGAAGGTTATATTTTCATAGCTGCATGTGTATATATGAATATTTTCATTTACAGCCAGAGAAGAAGGGACTCCTAAAACTGCCAGGTTTCTGCTGGCCAGCACTATGGTCTGCAGGCAGTCAAGGTAAAAGAGAAGTCCCCAAGTCATTTATCTGGAGTTTGACCATTATCTTTATGTGGTTTCTTACATATATTAACACAGCAACTTGTAGTCACTACAGACATAAACCACCAAACAGAATTTATACCTCACAACCACTGACAGTCTGCTAGCATAGATAATGAGTCTTGTCATCTACACTCTACTTTTATACCAATACACCTTCCCTCTTCTGCATACTCAATTTCCTTTCAACAACAGCAAAGGAACTGTAACACACACTTATTCCTACAACCTATAGCAGTGAATTTCAGCCTGAGAACCATAGTCTGCAAGTGCCCATTGCCAGCGTAACCAATAAAAGCAAGGCTTCTGCTATGTAGATTACTTCCACTACAAGTTTTGTAGGGATCCACACATGGAAACAGTTTGAACACCACTAAACTACAAAAAACTTCATCAAAATTTGTAATGGGATTATTTGACTTTTTAAAATTTAAACAAGGTTTAGGAATACAGACCAGAATAGGGAGATTAGCTATAAATATCCTGTCATAAGAGTAAAAAAGAGTGATGCTGTAGGGCTCATTGTTTTGGATACCGTATAGTGCTTAGAAACACATTCACAGTACTTCTACAGAAGTACTGGTGTCTGATTTCCATACCCCAGAGTGGCATATTTATCCACCTAAACACAAAACTAAAGCGTGTTGTAAACAGTGAATGTACATACAGCACATAGGTAAATAACTGCCACCTCCTGGTTTTGCATCCCTCCCCCTGCAAGGCTGTACCCTGATTTCACTCAGCCACGTCAGGGAACCACACACATACCTGCAACTGAAGCTGCAGAGGAGGCAGAGCTGCTCTGCAAAGTGTACACACCCCTTAACTCTATATACATTTGTCTCTCGTAAAGGCTTACTTCCCAGATACGTGGGTGAAAGCCTGAAGGAAAAACTTCAGCCATATTTTCAAAAACATGCACTGTAATAGCTTTGAATTTCAGTATTTTCAAAAGACCAGTCATTTAGGATCCACTGTAACAGGTGTTGTAACATCCTTTAATAAAAGCAACTGCAGAATCAAAGTGCTTGCCTCTGCCATTGCAAAAACATATTTTATGCTGAATTTCAATAGCAGAGCACTCCTGTTGACATCATTTCACTGAGATTACCTGATATAATAAAGTTAAATAACTGTATTTTCAGCATATAGCCTTAGTTTAGTTCAGCAACTGCCTTGACAGCAATTCAGAACTGCCTTGTGCTGTTCACTTCATCTATAAAGCCTTAAAATTACTATGTGTTAAAAGTAGGAACAGCACATGCATCTGCACTCCCTCTTGTATAAGCAAAAACTTCTGAATCAATGACAATTTTTCTTCATCCTTCATGACTCTAAGTTTCTTCCACAGAATCTAATTATTAATGTTCTAGTTCAGAGAATTCCTGAAAGAATTGTTTCAGGCTGTCACCCATCCTTCTGGAGATGACTGAAGTTTCAGGCTTGCCAGTGGCAGAAAGCGCCTCTTGCAAAGCGTGCTGTTAAATTCAAAGCAGTGAGTTTTACCCTTCACGCTACAGTGACATCATGAGAAGAGGAAGAAAAACTCCCATCTTCAAAAATACTATTTAATTTATGATAGAACAGAAAATTGTTCTGTTTATATTACATTGCTATACAGATTATGTTAAGGGGCTGGGGTTATGTAGCTAGGTTGCCCGCTGTGATTTTTGATTCCTTGATTTTTCCAAAAGTTTCTTAGGTTACATTTCCATTACAGCCTGAGTGCGCTCATTTTATAAGTTGCTGACATCTCAGACAATTAGAGATCTCTGTAATACTTTCCCACTACTGATATCTAATGTGCACATATTTTTGAATTAAAAGTATTAATATGCAATAAGGAAATTCTGCAATATCACCAATTTACAACTAAAATTGTCACCATGATCTTTATAATGTACTGAGAGGAAAAGGTATAAAGTCATCCATTTACAAGACAGTATCAAATTTTTGGTTTACACATGTGAAAGGGTTTATTTTAATTATGAGTTTGCCAGAGATTTATGGCCTGTATAAACACTTCATTTATGCAAGCGTGTAGCTTTTTAGATTTCTTTTTTTGTAATGCCACTTCTAGGAGGATTCTTCTGCCACTTCAACTAGGTTAAATTCAACATAAGAGTTTCTTCTAGTACAAAAGTATTATAGAAGCTTATTATAGAACTTCCAAAAAATGCAGATGTCCTGCTTGTTCAAGGACAAAGAGACACTTGGTAATTGTGGAAGAAGAGTAATGAACAATGGCTAAAATTTGCTCTCAGGCCTTCATTGTCCATCCATGATTATTTCTCTCCACACTTCTATTGACACAAGGCTGCTATTGCAAAACTGCATGAACTGTTGTACAACTTAAGGGCTCCAGGTATAGGTATTTGCTTTAATTTAGTGTGGATAAGGCGCAGTTGCATAATTCCTCCTCACAACAGACATGCAATTTTTTTAAAAAAAACTTTATTGTAGAAATGGAAAATTAGAAAGAGAAGCCAAAAGTAACACAATCCTAGGGCTAGTATATCTGAAACCACACATAATACCAAGCGTTAACCTTCCACTTAAGTGTTTCTGGTTAGTTAACCTAAAGGCCAGTCACACAAAACAGAATTAATGTTGTTTCTGTTACCACCCTGGCTGCAGAGCTTCCTCTTCCCAATTCTTGTAAAATTACCATCACAATACCTACTGCCCGGTTTTCCCTCCTTTTCTGGTCCTTTGCTGCACAAACAGAAGCCACGACCTAAACAGGCTCAACTGGATAAACTAGCTTTCCCTACAATATAGGAACCAACACAGGCAGGAAAAGAGAAACCAAATGAAATAAAATGACAAAGTTATTAACATGGAGTAGGCTGGACGCCAATGCACACATGATTACAGTTATCTCAAGAGCTGACATTGGACTTCCAAAAGGCACGGCAAACAGGCCACTGTACAGATCACTACTTCAATATTCTTCTAACACACATTTAATTCTTTCAACACACATTCTAACACACATAAATTTTTCTCATAGTTTTTAGCTATAGGAATTCAAATGGTGGATAGTAACACTGGGGGAGAAAAATCTATCCTAAGATGATGATTCTCTTAATTAATGAGAATGCAAATAATCCTTCCAACTACTGGTCATAGAAATGGCTTGGGGTCAGCTAGATGAATACTGGTCTCTCAATTTCATTCCTGCACATTGGCTTCAGGTAGTGGAGCTGCTTTAGATTTGTACCAGAACAATGAAATACAAGACCCAAGCCCAGTGACATCTGTGGAGAACTTTAATGTCAACAGGTTTCTGAATCAGGGAAAGTGTGTAAAATGCTGCTCAGTAGTATTAGACTTTTCACTTTGTCAGTTCATTGAAAACTGACACAAAAAAAAAACCTAGAAAAATGTCACACATTAATGTCCACTATTACTAATGAATTTAACAAGAAACTGAACCCCCATAGTATCACAATATAAAATTCCAATAAAATTTAAAAAAAAAAACCAAACCCACAGTGTGGCAATAACATATCTTTATCACCACAGGTGAAAATTTTTCCACTATCAGAACTATTCTTGTGAAAATCAGCTGCTACCTTTTTGACTTTCTTCATTCATAAAATCTCCAACGCCTGAAAGTTAAGCATTTCAGTCTGGATGTCTTGCCACTGTATATCATGGAAGATTCAGCTCAGTGGGCCTGGATCCTGAACTGATACCGTGACTGACATTGTATAAACCACAGCATACATTGAGTTCTCAGTTTAAGTCTTCCCCTTTTCCTTTGAGCTTCTTGTATATGGACTCCTACGACACCGCCAACAGTGGCACGATTGCAGGAACGGGTAAGTATTACACAGTAAACAATTTAAGAACACAGCACAAGCACAACATGTTCCCCTGCGTTGCTTTTGCACCTTACGTTCTCAGCCACCTCATTTTCCTGTGTCTGCCTCAACATTAGCATTGCATTAACTCATGGGTGGCAAATATCAAAACACAAGATCAGACAACCCTGAGCACGTTTACAGCTTCCACCGCCTCAGGTGAGACTCGAGCTCCTCCAGTAAGAGCCAGACACTCAAGTAACCACATACAGTGCAAAACCACAAGGGCAGGTACGGCACCACAGCAAGAAGCCAGGTTTTCTTTACGGGACATGAATCTCAAGTCTGTCATTCAGAACAAACTCTGCTGTGAAATGGATGTCTACGCTGGTGGTTGGTACCAGATGTAGCCGAACAGAAATTTCTTCAAGAGGCACAGGGCCCCACCTCTTTAACCAGACCCTCCTCTGCAGTTGGTAAGGCTGCAGAAGGCTGTAGGGTACAAGGCTTGCACAAGGTGCCCTGCGCCGAGACCCCACAGCCACCAGACAGGCAGGCAGGCAGGCAGGCAGCCTCTCCTGCTTTCCACTGTGGCTGCTGGTGAGGAGAATAAAGGCGTCCAGAGCAGAAAAAGAGACGGTCGGACATGGATCGGGCCTGGCGTGGCACAGGGAGGAGATGCTGGCCATCCCTCCGTGGCGTGGCGTGGCGTGGCACGGCGGGGTAGCCAGGGGTCACCCCAAAGCGGCAGCAGGAGGCCAGGCCGGGGGGGCCATGCTGGAAGCCGGGGTTTACAGTGAGGTGAGAGTCCCCCCGAGGGTCGGTCAGTGCCCCACCGGGCCCCGGCCTGCGCTCTCCCCTCCCTCCCTCCC
>VZTV01062752.1:14459-32765 GCA_013400875.1 Anhinga rufa
CCCCCGCCCTCTCGGCGGCGCGTCCGGGCCGTGGCGGCTGAGGCGAGGCGCCCCGCCGAGCCCCGCCAGCGCCCAGCGGCCTTTGGCACCGCGGCCCGGCGGCGTGAGGCGAGGGGGGCCGGGATAAGCGAAGCGCCTTGAGGCGCCGAGGTTGGTTTCTCCGCCCGGCTGTGCCCCGGGAGGGGCTGTCCTCCTTCCCGCCTCCCGCGGGGAGCCGCCGCCCGGCGTGAGGCGATTCCCGGCTGTGCTTTCGTATAAAACCACGCGCTGCTTTCGGTCTTGTTTTTCCCTCTGATACTGCAGGATTCCCATCGCAATTCCCTGTTGAGACTGTGCGGGGTGAAGTGCTGGGGTTTTTTTCCGCAGCTCGGCCACAAGGAACGGATTGATGAGGCAGGCACAGGCGCACAAATGTGTTCAGATGAGAGAAAACCTGCTGTAATTTCTAGCAGAAAGTGTAGTCCTATTTATACACAGGTAAATCAAGCACAATTCTAATTTGTTAATAAGGCAGGATTATACTTTACATTTATATGTAGGGGAAACTGTGAAAGTCAAAATCCCCAAACTACCATCTGTTATTGCCATCCCACTACATCGGCCATGGCTGAGCTCTGCCAGGTATAACAGTCCCTGCCCCCACTGAACTTGATGGAAACAAACTGAAAAACAGGTACTGTTTTCCTGTCGCATGCCCCTGTTTTGTTTATTTAATGACTAGCAGTAATTTGAAAAGGAGATTCATTTCAGGTATGTTTATGCTGCCTTCTTAAAACAACATTTTGAAAGGATCTCGTAGGGAAAGTGGGATGGGTGTTTGCCTAGAGCTTTCCCCCCCCCCCTCCCCCGATCCTAATCTTTGATCCAGTATGTAGGGTGAGATAAAGAGTGCTGGGTAATGTAAAAGAAATGACCCATAAACTGTAGAAATTAAGTGACCAGGATGAAAAAAGTGAGAGAGCACACAGCTCAGAGTTTGGGGGGTTTAGAGGATGTAAGAAAGAGTGTGAATTAACCATTCTTGATTTTAAACAGAAAAGCGATGCTTTTCTTGCAGCTATCCTGTGGGAATGGCAGACCAAGAATCCATTTATGTCTTTCTCTTCTTTCACCATAACCTCATTCCCTAGAGAAAAGTGCTTACCTGAGATGAAATACTCAAAGTATCATTTAAACAATCAGAGCTGCCTAAGACAGTTGTACCACATATGGTTTTAAAAAGTTGCCCTGGATCATGTACTATTCTATTTAAAAATAACAGCAACAAAAAACACTCATTTTTTTGGTGTGTCTTTGCCTTTGAGGAATGATTCTTCATAGTCCTCTTTAAACTCCATCATGAGAGTAAACCGTCACTTGGAGGACACTGGTATGTCGCTATTGCCTGTGCTTGTGACTCATAGTAATTTTTGTCATTAGTGCTTTTCACTACAAATTCCAAGAACACACAATTTAGGATTGTTAATAATAAACTTACTGTCAGATTTGTTGGGCAAAATACTAAAGAAAGAACTGTTGCACTGGGATAGTATTTTTTCAGCACGTCAAATCAATATGAGGAGATGAAGATGTGAAAGGAAAACTCAGATGAAGGTGGAAAACTGGAAGCCTTTAGCAGTGTGTATGACAAAGCACTGCTTCCACAGGAGGATCTGTGAGTGAGTCTTTTTTAATCTGTTACAAACAGATCTGTACAGAGGGTTCTGGTTGCAAAATATCTACAGCATGGAAAAATGCATTTTTAAAGGTGTAATGTCGTGATTACTGAAGAAGCAGTAAGTCAGTTAAGTAGACTTCGTGTCGCAGGTCAGTTACCTTAGAAACATAAGACTGAGAAAGCACCTATCAGAAAATGGAGGAGTGGTGAATAAAGCCATACAATTTACAAACCTCCTTCACATGGAACGACGTCCAAAGTGAGGGCTCAGATACAACCCTTGCTCAATATATTATGAGGGTATGCAAAGGTTTCCCTTGCCTTATTTCATGGCACTCAAGATCTTTTCATCTAACCAAACTGACTACGATTCAATGCATGAAAGTCTATTTTGAAGGGAAAATGTTGAGATTGACAGATCATCTTTTAGCTGACATTTGGAGTTGAGCTGTCTTGTTCTGGAGCATTTGTATGTGAGTATCATGGAAACTGATTGCTTCCTGTAGTCATTTGAGGAGTCCCTCAGGTGAACTCATTCCCTCCTCCAGAGCATCTGTTTTCACCCAGGCCATACACCCTCATTAACTCCTCAGCATTTTTTCATTTCATCCTTCTTTCTCAGTGGAATTTTCCTTTAATATTCTGCCTTGATAGTTTCATATTAGTTTCTTTGCCCCTCTTCACATTCTCATCTTTGGTTCTTTATCATTCGTTCTACCTCTGAGCAGTCACAGATACTTTACATTGTTTTCTGTGTTCCCACAGCTAAATAGTGGGAGGTGATCTGCTGCTGCCTTCAGCTGAGAGAAGCAACAGGTCGATAGGCCTCTCTACCATTCTGCATGCACAGAATAGTGGGAGTATTTTATGGGGTGGAATATCTCTTGTCTGCAGTAGTGCTCCTTCACTTTCCTTTTCTCCTTCCAACTCCATTTCCAGCTCCTATCTTTAGAGGAGGGGGAGGGAGAACCTTCTCTCTCCCTGTCAGAAGGGGAGGAATCCTTAAGATCTCCTGTTTGCTGACTGCAGAACTATGTGAAATGCAGTTCAAACAAAATTGCAGTGCTGATATGTTACAGGGCCAGCCTCCATGGTAGGAGGATACAGCCTTCAAGCTGCTAAATAAAGTTTAGTTCCTGTTAGCTCACCTGTGGCATAAATTGTGTTGAAGATAATGTCCACACTGTGTTTATACAGCTTTTAAAGCACAGTTCTTTTGCTATCATTAGAAATTCAGATGTTATCTCAGCTGCAGAAATTACCTCAGTGTAACTTCTGAACACTTCTATCTTTTTCCAAGTCATTAGTCAGTTTGATTCACGTTNGCATTGTAATGTTTGTCTGGAGAGGCATCAGAAGAAGAACAACAGGGGTGTTACAAAACAGAGTTCAGCAGGACCGGGGAGAGCAGGACGCGTCTGCTAGCTGTCTGGAAGAGCTGTGTGAACCCCATATCCTAGACTTTGGGGCGTAGAATGGGTGAATGTCCCTGTAGTATTACTTGTCTGTCTTTATGTGCTATTGAGTGATCTTTGCAATCTGGGATTCTTGTACAAAAAGCTTTGGTGACACACAGTAGAAACAAACAGAAAATATCTGTGTGTCTCCAATATTATGCTACTGGAAGTAATAGTAATTTTTTTAAAGCTCTGAGACTAAATATAAAAGAGTACTTGTGATGGCATTTCCTGGAGATTTCTGGCCACTTGCACACAGGCTCAGTGGTCACAAATTCCTCAGGAAATGTGTGTGCCCACAAGGTCATTGAAAAGAGTTTGGGTTTTGCCTTTTATGAGAATTTTTTTACTTCAGTAAGTAAAGAACTAGGGGAAATAGCACAGCTTTTCCTGCACACGACATTCAAAACAACTAGTAACTGCTGCTGCTAATATGCAAAACCTTTTATTCTTTTCACATCTTCTAATTAATATTAGAATAACTTTTCTTTAGAGCTGAATTTGCCACAGAGAAGCATTAGCAGCACTTGTAGGCTAAAGTGCTCAAAATGTTGCTCTGAAAGTAGCTGTGGGTTTTTAATGTCACCTCTTACACTCTCACTGAAATTGAGAGAGCGCTTTCTATTCTAGTTGGTTATGCTTGTCTTGACTGTGTGAAGAACTGTGCAAAAGACATCTGGTACTTTGTTACAGAGACAGTATGATATACTTTGAGCTAGGTCACTGTTTCTTAACAAAATCAACAGCATTTCCTTAAAAATAACTCTGAAGAGTGTGAGAAGCACAAGTGATAAATTAGTATGCTCTATGTGATTAGAGCTTGACAAAGAACATTTGACTTCACCATGAGTGTAAGAGGAGTGATACAGAGCCATCTTCTGTACTTAAGCCAGTGACAATATTTTCAACTTTCCACTCTTGTTTACAACCTTTCCTGGGAAGCTCCCCTTACTCCTTGCCCCTGAGGTCTGGGATCCTTGCAGCAGGAAAAAGAAACTTTTAATATTAATATTTCTGTATCAGTAGTATCAGTAGTGCCCTTTAACCAATTATAAATAATAAAGTTATTAAAGCTGACCTGAGCTTTGAGTTCAGCAGGGCACTGAAACATATGCCTAACTTTATCGGTAGCCTAAATCTCACAGCTCCTTGCTTGGGTGAGACTTCTCAAGTGAATAAACAGTGCTGGTTCAACTGCTAAGGGTAGTTGGACTGGAAGCCAACTGGCTTTAGGTTCAGACTGAGTCAGGGCCTATCTGGCTGCGGGCTGTAGCTCCAGATTGGCAGAAGATTGGGCTGTGAATTCAAGCTCTGAGTATGCACGAGAAGTGGCTGAGAAATGCTCTGGTGGAGTGCTAACTGTTTTTAAAATGCTGCTAATGAAAAATTGTGTTTGAAGTGTTGTTGGGAGGTCAGCGGCATTTTTCACCTGCTCTTCCACTTCTATTTTAACTGTGTGTGTGATAAATGAAAGAGATCTATCTAGAGAGGCAGATTGACTGCATTCACAGATACTAGCCTTTTCTTATTAAGAGACTATTTTCAGTAACAGCAGCTGTTTTAAAGCTTAACTTTCTTCATCCCAAAACTATGTGCAGATGAGCAGCATTAGTCAGACGGCGTTTATTTAGGCAGCAATAGTGACCAGACAACCAGATAAAATTTTTACTCTTTCTTCCAGACTGACATGCTTATGATTACTTGTAGGTATTCCTCTCTCATTTTCAAAGGACTAGGAAGCCACAGAGTTTTCCACTGCTTCTTGCCTAATTTTCTGGAACTCCTGATAGAAAACCCAAAATGCTTAATAAAATAGAAAGTTCAAATTTAAAGTGAACTGCTTCAAACCGACAGAGACAGAGATGCAGTATGTCAGTTGGCAGTTTTTCTCAGTAAGCGTGTGCCTTTTCTTACCTTCTGACAAATTGTGCACACCTCTGTTAAACATCAACAGTGAAAGCAGAGTTTCATGATTACCCCCTATCAAAGGATATGGTTTTCATGAGGTGAAAGAGGCCTTCCTCTTATCCATGAGCCAGCTATGAAGAAAACCCCAGAAAGAGGCGATCCCAGATTGCCTGTTGCGGCATTTCTCTAGTATGTAGCAGCTACCATTTTCACAGTCAGGGTACTGGAAGAGACTGCCTGGTGCAGCAAAGTCATTCCTGACTTCATTCTTAAATAAGAGTTGAACTATTCTGTCGATGATCCGTATTTGTAAGGAGAGGAATAGAGTTTTCCTGGTTGTTCAGAATCTGTGAGTTTCATTGTCTGTTGAGAAGTTATGGCTAGCAAGACAAAAAGAGGTGAATACAAGGGTGAAAAATGCAAGAATACAACAGAAAGCTGATTATGATACAGAAGATGAACCTGAAAGCTAAATAATTAAAATGAATTAAAAACAACCTTGTATTTTTTTAGACTAACCAAGTCACGGAAAAACTGGAAAAGTTGAGGAGAAAATGCAGTAGTCAAGTCACAGCAGGGCTTCATATACATCTGGGTAATTTTCATGGTGCGGTGCGCCTTATTTCTTGAGGAAAATGTTAGTTTCTGATCCCTTTTACTATAATTAACTTGTAAATGAATTCTGTTAACACAAGAACCTGTAGTTATCTTGTCCTATTGGATAATACAGGTTACACATCAGAAAAAAGGAGCATACAGAGCAGATAAGACCTATAATGAGGCATTTAAAAATGAGGGGTGGGAAGAGAGGACAAGGACAACAGAGTTTCCACACTCAATATGTGACTTTAATTAATGTTAATTTATTTAAAGCTTATTGAACTGGAGTCTGCCCTCAGTGTGAGCAGGCATTCAAGGGAGAATATCTTCTATGGAGTTTCAGCATGTAGGCATTAGTGGGAGTTGTTTGAACACTCATAAGGATAATAGACCATGTTAACTGGGTTTATTTTCAGTGCTAGCTATTTACAGTTGTAGCATTTTCTAATAGGATTTTGTGAGATGAGCACATGTTCTGTGTCCACAGAAACGCATATATAAAAGCAATGGAGACTGATATTTTAATGTAGTCTCATATTCCAGTTCTGTTTTTTCTTGCACATATAACACCACGCTAAAGCAAAACTAAAGATTTTTTGTGAACAGACGTGAAGGTTGGACACAACCTGTCCTTGTAAAGGTTTCAGATTTACTCAAATATTTGAACAAAAAAAGGGGTAAAAGAAGAGAGTGTTCTATTTGGAGAGCACCACTTTAATAAAATCAAATCATGACATCAATAGATTTTTAGAAGCTAAGTGCTTACCTTCAGAAACATGAACTTGTAACAAAAGCACATGAAATAACTGCTTTCCAAAAGAAAAAAGTAACTAACTTTGGAGAACACAAGGGGCAAAAGTCAATTGTTATTGACTCTTATTTCATCTTGTATAAATGAATATATTTTCAGCATTTTACTTTTTCATACTTTTCTTCAGCTAGATCTCATAGGTCTTTAAAAACTGCTTTAAACACGGCATGTGGCAGCAGCGATCTGTGCCAGTAGTCTGGTAGAACACAACAGCTATCTAGCAGCCAGTACCACCACCCTACAACTACTGAGAAAAGGAGCCTTCTCTCTCTGTGATGAGTAGGCTGATTTCTCCCAAATCTCAAATATAATCCAGAATCCCAGTTCTCATATATAAGTCCCATGGGAAACATTCCCTAGGTGTAAGGTTCACGATTGATTTGCTGCATCTTTCTTAAGATACAGAATTTCCAGCTACTGCCTTTGATAATGGCCCGCTGGTTGTATGCCAGCTACTAACACACATAGAAAAAAGCCATGTATTCAGGCACCCTCTCAAAGAAACCCAAACTGCCTTGCACACATAGATTTGCTCTTCTATTATCAACATTGTCAACATTCTTTCCATTTTAGTTATTTCTAGTGCAACATATGTGGTGCTTTTAAATTTAAGTTAGGCCTGTTTAATTTAATTTCATTTTATAAACAGATACTTTGCGGTATTATGTCTCTTCATGCTTCAGAAAGCCCTGTCCATTAATTTTGAGATTTAGGAGGGGGTTCAGACCAAAGAGCAAGGGGAGCAAGAGGCAGTATAGTAACACATTTGCATGAAGAAAGGAGAACATATTAGTTTACCTGGAAGACTGAGTGATTGGGTTTTTTTCTAACTGTTTTTTGTAAATGTTGAAAAATCTTGTAAAAATGGCATTGGGCGATAAATCTCAAGTGTTCCGTGCCTCCTCAGCAGCTTTTTGGCAAGATGACTTAGACTGAATAGTTTGAAAAGACAGTGGATATGAACTAGTTCAAATCAGAATAGTTAATGGAGTTCCTCAGTACAACACCAATCATGAACTGGAGAAGGGTAAAGAAAAACTGAAACAGTAAAATAGGGCAAACTGGATAAGGAGTCAAGCTATTTCACAGCCCCATAATTTATGTGAATCTATATGGTGAATGTGGTGTGAATAACATATGTTTTTCTTGAAAGGAAAGGAGAACTACAGAACGAGGTGTTTTATCTGTCAGTACTGCTGTAAAGGGGTAGCTGATGAAATAGCACAGAGTGTGTGACTGAGGGGAACAGAAAAGAAAAAGACAAGGACTGAGGAAATAACCATGGTTTGAAGTTACTTGAACAACCATTTTGGTATGTTACATTATTCTTAATGCACCAATTAAACCCACAGACTATGCATATGTACAAGTAAACATACGTAGGCTTTCATTCAACTTGCTAGTCAGTATTTGTTTTTTGACAGTTTGACGCGTTTATTTAGGTGTTCCGTTCTGCGTCACTAAAATAAGATTTTGCATTGCTTTTACAAAAAGAGTTGCCTGTACTTCTAACTTGTGCCGTATCCACTATTAACGTATAAACCATTGTGGGAGTTTGAGGTTGATTAAGACTGATACATTCCCACCCCAGGGTGCAGGTGGTTTAGATTTCACTGTGCCTGTAGCCATCATGCAATCCCTGCTTGCCTGAGGATTGGTCATGGCACACATAGCAAAAAAGATTAGGCCATATAGCGAGTAGGCTAGTGCAGGGCTCACTGGCCCTGCTGACTGAAAGTTGCAGGAATTAGAGCTAAACTCATTTGCAGGTGACTATCCTGGCTACTACCCCTTTTTTGCTCCTAATGTGTGTGTAAGGGCCTCAAAAATTAACAGGGTGGAAAGGGGGGTGAGAAACCATCTTTCCCTGTAGTCTGCACTCTATTCCTAGGACATTTACTCGCTTTTGGTACCAGCCACAGTTACAGGTGCCCCAGTAGTACCAGTGCCCTGGGCAGGCTGGTGTGTGTGGGAAGCACAGAGCGAGGGCAAGCCGATGCGTGTGGGTGTGGCTGGAAAAGCTCAGCAAGGCTGTGGATTTGGGAGGAAGCCAGCTCCTGGGGTGTGAGAATTATGGTGCCATGTAAAACAAACTTTGCAGGGGGCAGGGGCAACTGGGGTGTGACACCAACGTTCATGTCTTCCCCTCTGTTTGAGCCACAGGCCAAAAGTAACAGTCCTACTCCTGTCCCAAGTGACCAGTCTGCTATTGTTCTCGCACAGTGGCTGTTTGCTCCTGTTTTCATTAACTCTACTCCATTAGCTCTTTGGGTTGCTCTCATCACCAACTTTATTTGCTGTTCCTTACGCTGCCATTACCCTCCCTCTTCTTTGTCTGTATCCCTCCCTCCTCCCTGCTTTGTTCTCTGATGCTTTTTGTCCAACTGGTCCGCTAATCATTAGATTTTGTTATCAGTGATCCTGATGCACAGGGAGAGTTACTGCTTGGTTATTCCTGCAACTGCGTCCTGTGTCTTTTAAAAAGATGGGTGCAGTGACAGCTTTCCTATGCTCTTCTTACAGAGTAGCTATCTTGAATAATATTCCCTGCATATTTTGGTAGGAGTTCAGCTGAATTCTCTCTTTACTCCTTCCAGAAATTTGAAATAGACTTTGTCTGGTCCTGGAGATCTACTACAAACTGCATGGAAGGGCCAGAACTGGTGCAGATCTTTTCCACACGGAAACACTGATGTGCAGAGTTCATAGCCTGCCTGAATAAAAGCAGAGATGCTCTGCGAGCTTAAAAATGCCTCTTAGAAGACAGAGTAACTAAAATCAGTTTAATCCTAGCAGCTGCTGCTCAGAAGGCTGCCCTGATACAGGAACAGAAGTCCTGGATGGGCCAGGATGCAACATACTGCAGAGAAACCATTATAAAATGACTACTGTTAAGCAACCTCGTGCCTTGAGAGACAGATCTATGCATGTTGACTAGAGTTATTAGATTAATATTTTTTACGATCATCTGCACTTGAACTGTTGCCTAGTGCTGGTCATTGAGTTTAACTTCATGGTGGCTGGAGTCCCAGAGGAGAAAACTGTAAGGTATCCCGGGGCAGATTTCTAGGGCTGTTTACTCACGGGTGCCGAAGCCAGCTACACTCACACCCCCAGGGCCACTGGCTGTCTAACAAAGCCTCTTGCAAGGCACAGAGCAGAACAAATACGCTTTGTAAGATCTTAGCTGGCTCCACACAGGGCCAGCCAAGGTGTCACGGCACCCTGGGATTGAGGGGGCGCAGACAGTGACAGTGCACCTTTGTCGTCTTTCTCCATGCTGTAGAAGAGTTTATCACCACCAGACCTGGGTGCCGTACATACACCTGCAGCCAGCCAGGGTTCAGCAGTGGACCCGATCTGATGGCTGCTCTCTGGCTCCACAGCAGTGGGAAGCAGCCCAGGGACTGTCTGCGCAGGTGCAGGTGTCTGCGCAACCTCCCTTGCAACCACCCAATACAGTGTTTACTTGTTGGTTAGTTGAGTTTTGGTGTTTTTCCCTGTGACACACAATCCCCTTCAGGAAGGGCTGTTTTATTTTGCTATTAAAAATTACTTAAGGCCACTAGTCATTTTTATTAGAACTAACACTGGATAATTACAATATAAACCTAGCAGCTCACTCAGAGGGGAGCTGCGCCAGCCAGACCTACAAGCACAGCTTTTCTGAACTCTCCTCTTGTTCTAGGAGCAGACCCTCACTCCCCTCTGAAACCACTGCACTCCCTGCCAGTTGCCCTTTTCTCGTGCTGATTTTACAGCACATTTGAATAGATCCCAACTCCTGCAGCCATCCTGCAGACTGATTTTACAGTATAGCAGTCTTTGGATAGCAACCTCCTCTTACTGACTGTGAGTTTGGTTTAGATTTTGGAAAACTTTCATAAACACTTGCATTGTGGTTTTGTTTGTTAGGGGTTTTTTTTTGTTGTTTCCTTCTTGCCAAGCATTAAGACTGTTTATAAGCAGCAGATAGACTAGCACTAGTTCTTACCCCAGTAAAGTTTTTCTATTGCCAAGTAAGCATAAACATGCTCATACTAGGGAAGAAGTGTTCTATACCTACCTCCTTCCCAAAGTTTTGTCCTGGGGGGCGGGAGGGGGAAGAAAGAAAAAGTCCTTGCAGTAAGTTTGGTAGGTGCGATTTGGAACCATCCAGAAAAGTGTCACTACTTAAACAGGGAAGACAAATTAAGAGCTTCCTTACTTCTCAACTTTCTTTGCAGGCATAATGAGTCCTGAGCTGTGCAGTCCTGGTGACCGCAATCAGATAGAGACCTTCTGGGGCTGGGGCAAGCTCAGCAGCTCCATCCTAACAGCAAACAGCCTGTTGTATATTTTGAAACTATATTGCAACAGATGCTATGTTTAACTTTTCAATTCTCTTCCAGCTGTTGAGTTTTTAAACAAAATCTTTACTGAGCTTAAATATACTAGTCAACTGATCAGGAACTAGACAACAATTAGAAAACTGTCACTCACCCGTGTATGGCCCTTGTTTTTGAGGCACCTTCCCCTCTGGCAATAGTATAACTTGGTGAATCGTTACATTGGATGCACCAAACTTGACAAGATCCTGTGTCTGGCTTGGAAAGAATTTGATTAAAAATAATAAAATAAATATAAATAGATGAACATTGGATAAACAGTGGCGCTCTCTTGTTCTGGGCTTCTGAAGGTCTGTGTTTCCAGCATGTCACTGGAAATTATAGTAGCAGGTTTAAAAAAGAAAAAAAAAGATGGGATTCTCGCATAAACATTTTAAGGGGCTTTAAGAGATGCCAGTAGATATTTCATATTCCTAGCGAGTGCTGGTAGTAGCGTAAGGGGATGACATCCTAGCCAAAGCCCTCCAGGTAGTCTTACAGAATGGCAAGAACATACTAGCAGTGATGCCCTAGCAGGACATCAGGGTCTCAGAGATGCCAACAAAGGGAATACAGTCCTCCTACCTTCTCGGCATGTGATAATCCATTTGTCCCTCAGTTTTCCTATCAGTGAGATACAGAGAGAATACTCACGCATCCTGGTACAGGCCTTTCACAGCAAAAGGTAAATACTTGTCCGTCCATCCATCCTTGCACTAACATTTCCTTCAAAGAAGCCTATAGGAATAATCATTTACATTCAGAGCAGGAAAATTTACTGAAACCACACATGTAGAAATTGTTTCTGGAGATCTCACCTGGTGCTTGCTTTCACATTGCTCCAGTCTTTCCTAGTTCAGGGCAGATACTGTTTGTGGGCATGAAGAAGTCTGAAGAAATGCTGTGAGACACGCCAAAATCTGAGCACAGCACACTCCCTTGCCCAGGCACCCTCAGGCAGCTGTGTTTCTGTCCCAGGGTCCCAGGGCATTGACCTGCTTTGGTTTAGATAACGCGCAGTGATCTTCCTCCCCTAAGCTCAGTGCTAAGTTTACAGACACAGCCTTTCTGTCAGTCACCCCTTCATACAAATGGGACTGCACAGCCCATCAAGTCCACAATACCAGCTTCAGGGCCGGCTTTCACTGATCTAGACCTAGACCTGGAGAGATGGGCCTGTGAGAACCTCATGAGGTTCAACAAGGCCAAGTGCAAGGTCCTGCACATGGGTCGGGGCAACCCCCGGTATCAATACAGGCTGGTGGATGAAGGGATTGAGAGCAGCCCTGAGGAGAAGGACTTGGGGGTACTGGTGAGTGAAAAGCTGGACATGAGCCAACAATGTGCGCTCACAGCCCAGAAAGCCAACCGTATCCTGGGCTGCATCAAAAGCAGCGTGGCCAGCAGGGCGAGGGAGGGGATTCTGCCCCTCTGCTCTGCTCTGGTGAGACCCCACCTGGAGTGCTGTGTCCTGCTCTGGAGCCCCCAACACAGAAAGGACATGGACCTGTTGGAGCGGGTCCAGAGGAGGGCCATGAAGATGATCAGGGGGCTGGAGCACCTCTCCTACGAGGACAGGCTGAGAGAGTTGGGGTTGTTCAGCCTGGAGAAGAGAAGGCTGCAGGGAGACCTTATTGCGGCCTTCCAGTACTTAAAGGGGGACTATAGGAAGGATGGGGGCAACCTCTTAAAGAAGGCCTGTTGTGACAGGACAAGGGGTAATGGTTTTAACTAAAGGAGGGCAGATTTAGACTGGATATAAGGAAGACATTTTTTACAGAGGGTGGTGCGACACTGGCACAGGTTGCCCAGAGAGGTGGTAGATGCCCCATCCCTAGAAACATTCCAGGTGAGGTTGGACAGGGCTCTGAGCAACCTGGTCTAGTTGAAGATGTCCCTGCTCACTGCAGGGGGGTTGGACTAGATGGCTTCTAAAGGTCCCTTCCAGCCTAAACCATTCTATGATTCTAACAGCTTAAGCCCATCCTTTCTAGGTTGTCCAGCACAGAGGCGTTTTCCTGAGACATATTATGGTTGGAAGTGCATAAGGGTTCCTAAATGTAGTTATTTCTGGCAGAGACCCAACAGCTAATCAAAATTAACTTCACCGCCACCCCTTCTCTCATTGCTTCTGAACTTTGGGCAAATCTTTTCAGGAAACCCTGACAAAGAGTTCAAAACCCTGAAGGAGACCTTTACCTTTTTCTTTGCTTTCCTCTCCAGAGTCACAGACTTCCTCTGCCTTTCCGAGCTCTTCAGGCAATGCTCTTCCACTGCCCCAGCCAAGCCTCTTCTAAGCTGGCTGATGACAAATGCTCGTTTCCCTGGCTCCTCCCTTCTCCCGTATCAATCCTGTTAGATGGCCAAAGAACCTGCCTGGTTACCAACCCACTTGGCAGATCAGTTTTCTCAGTTTGACACCTTTCTTCGCAGACTTGTCAGCCCACGGGGACCGGCTCAGCATTCTTAACGAGCACAAACGCTGCGCATTTCTATGAACGTGCATACACATATAGCACTTGTTCCCTATTTCTCACTCTGGGTGCCTGTCTTTGGGTACAGGCTAATAACTAAGGTCAAATAACTAACATAAAATTCAAATGAAACCAAACCACTAATACTTTTTCTTTAAAAGTCTCCACAATCTTTTTGTATTCTCTGTTATTTTTATACTCCTTCTATTTGTCATTATTCTGCTGGAATTATCCCTAACAAACCTCTTGGAGCTAGCAACTTAATTGCATCTTTAAAATTCTATTATATATTTTTTAGGAAAACCAGCTCTTGGAATAACAGCTCATCAATTTAATTGTTTGTTTGGGGAAAGACGTGCCAAAAGATAAGAGATACCAGTGAAGGGCAACAATTTTAGATTTGGGTCTACTGAGATTTAATTGCAACAGAAGGCAATGTGAATTAAAAGTGACCTTGAATTGATAAATGTGTGCTAAGACAAAATAAGTTTATTAGCAAATAATTCTAAAAAAAAGTGAATAGTCTTTAAAGATGCTAGGTAGAAGAGGAAAACTAAGGGAAGCAAGAGCCTGCTGTTAACAGAAAATAATAAGTATATACATCTTCTTGCTTCAGCCCTGACAGAAAAGTACCTGACTTACAAAAACATATTTTAACAGAATACAGCCACAGGCCAGAATAAGGGAAGTGCTTCCTAAACATGAGATAGCTGGGCTCAGATTGACAGGACTGCTTCAAAGAAACTAATCAAGGCTATCACAAAGCCAATAGTTGTTAACTCTGTAGATGCCAAGAACCTGGAGTTCAGAAAGTTCAGCAGGAAGGCCATAGGCATACTGGCAGGAATCTGAAGGAAGGCAAACAAAATTATGATACTTCTAAGAAAGCATGAGTAACTAGGAAAGATTAAAAGTCCCAGAAGATTAAAAATAGGCAAACACATTTTTTGCCTTTATAAGACAAGGAAATTATGTCAGTTTAAATTCAGTATCCCAAAGATGCTGACTTGTGTCAAAGGTCACAAAGTCACAACTGATGTGCAAAGAGCCATGGCGGAAAAAAAAGGCAAAAACCAGCTAATCCAAGTTCATTGAGAAGAATCTGTGTAAATAGTCAAATATTCTCCTTTGATTGGAGGATTAGCCTAATTAAAAACAGTGGAGAGAGATGCAACAGAAGGGTTTTAGAAATAACTTAAACAAATTTTTCCTGTTCAAATCTCAGAACAAATTCAAGACAATGTATTCCAAATATGATGACTACTAGGTAGGCATAAAATGAGCTGAAAACTTGCACTAAGAGTCTATTAAATTATTGGAATAGAACATCAGTCTATTAAAAGCAAGAAAAACCCTGCATGACCCCAGCTAGGTCTAGGTTGCAAATATGAGATGGAACTGAGTATTATAAATTGAAAATGTAGTTGGGAATTATATTTCATCTGTGACAGATGCAGAAAGCTCTCTGTATAGTATTTGACCACCCCTGTATGGAACTTACGCAGCCAGGCAGCAAGGCCCATCTTGCCCTGCTGTGTTAATATCACAAACTGATGAGCTGGCAGCGGGACTCCATTGGAAGGGTGAGAACTACAATCCTCATTCTGGTATGCATTAACAGGACTGGCATGAGCAGGAGAAGAGATTAGTTTTATGTACCCAAGGAAGAAAGGTGAAACACTTTAACATGAGGAAAGAATTATTAATCCAGCATGGTTTACATTAAAAAGGTTGCTGAAGGTATATAGTAAGACTTCCATTATGGTAAAAATTATTAGATATGTTAGTTAACTGTTCTAGTTCACAAAAACCCACGCTTAGAGGTAGCATTTTATATATGCACAATTTATGGAAGTCATAATGCATGCAAGGGAAAGCTTTTTTAAGCAATAACATGCTGATTTACTGTAAAAGAGCTATGCTGGCATGTTGTAGAATCTCCAAGATTCCAAGAAAATACATATTTGTGACTCCAATGTCCTTTAAAATAGTATGGGTATAACACATATTGCCCCACTATGGGATGGGTGGATTGGTCTCCAGCCAGTCTCTGTTTCTAATTCTATGAGGTTTTTTTTTTGTTAGGGATACTTTAGACAGAAGAAATGTTTTTTTTCTGCTCAAGTGGTTACATCTTCTGTTCTGTATGTGTTTGTTACTATATCACTTATTGGTGTTATTTCTCTATAACTTTTGATAAAATTACGGGAAGTACGTGGAATGGAAAACACACCTGACTGAAGACTCACACACAACTCCTTCCCCTGGTGCATGCTCACACATCTCGGTGGGAAGCACTAAGAAAGGCAGAAGCAGTAGTAGCAGGATGCCTGCCTAGTGAGTGCTTTGCTTCTTGTGGACGGCTGCATGCCACAAGGCTGTAAAGTACTTTTGGCTAGTCCAGACTGGCGGAGTGTCTGGCATATGTCAAACTAACCCATCGCACAAGAGATGCGTCTCTTTCTTTACAAGGCTGTTAGCCTGAGTTATTCTGGTGCACTAAACAAGACTGATTTTGGTAGCAGTAGAAGTGATGTATATTATTTAATCAGAATTTACAGAATAAAGTGTATGGTATGGCAATACTTGCTCAAGTACTTTGTCATAGAAAACAGAAATTGCTCAGTAATGTAAAAGTTTCAGGCCTCGTTACAGCATTAAAGAATACTCTTTCTAATTGCAGCAGGCAGTACTCTTCCAAAAACATACCAGAGATTGCAAAGTCTGCTGCTGCAGTCTAATAACTGCAGACAAGAAATACAGGTAGCATTCTCCTTTGTATAGCTACATTTTTAAGGAATGAGTTTATTATTTTAGCAGTAACAGAATAAGCAATTAAAATAAAATGTTAAATGCAGCTAGGGCATTTGACATCTTTTACAAAGTCACCGGGGTAATGCCAGTGTTTGGCTATACCTCACCCTCAAAGAAAAGCCTAAGCCAGGAAAGTATTAAGGCTTTCTGATACTCCAGAGATTAATTATTCAGCTATGACAGACGAAATTCTGGAGGGCACTGCTCGAGTCTTACTCTAACTTGTTATTCCTGTTTTATGACTGCATCTTCAGTGTGAAGGTTTTCTGTTGCTCCCAACTCACCCAACCTAACTGTGCCACCATTCACGTCCAATTTAAAAACCAAATACCAAAGACAATCTAATTTCCATTCTGGGTCAACACCATGCTGACACAAAGCCAGGAATACACAGTAGCACTGTGCTCTACTACTTATTTGCAGTCAGGAGGGTTCCATCAACCATGAGCTGGACTGACCTGAATAATGAAAGCTTACAACACATGCGTAGCCTTTGCTGGTTTGCAGTCACTAGCACTATTATACCGTTCAGTTGCGATGGCTGCTTTATGGAAGACACATGGATGCTTTCTCATTCCTCTGCTGGCCAGTGTCTGTAAGCTGATGAAAAGCTATAAGGAAGATTTGCCTTATACTGCAACACTGTGTTAAAGAGCAATGTGATGATTTCAAAGAAAAAAATAAAATAGTCTTGTGGATATACATAAATATTTATTATCAGTTTAGCTTCATTTTACTAGAAGTCTTTAAACAGTTTTTCTTTTTTGCCAAAATGTTGCATCTTCGATACAGTTGCTATTGTCATAGCTTCCCTGCACTTGGAATAAACAGCTTACACTTAGATCCCAGAACAATCTATTAAAGAACCTTCGACTTTAGTGCATACGGAGCTATTTAAAGACTGGTAAAAAGACCCACTTTCCCCCTCCCAAATTAAGAGTCTGTTACAAAGAGATTTCATTACCAAAAAGTGAATATACAAATGCTAAAAAAAATGCTGGCTTGAAAAAGTGATTTCAGAATTTACTGTACACATTGTAACAATTTATTATATAAGCTGCTTCTACATGCAAGCAGATCTTACATTTGGTGTAAAACATTTATACACATTCTTTACAATTTGTACATATTTAAATGGCTGTATCAAACAACACCGCGCTATGGAATTTTGGAAGCGAACAACTAAAACTGGGAGGAGAAAAAGACGAGGTTTATAAAACGTGAACAAAACCCATGACACTGAAAAGCATCTAGACTTAGGCTTAGTCTTGTTTGGTTTGGTTTCAGGTTATTCAGGGAGACCCATATTTTCCTTCTAGCACACAGAAGTAACACCAATGCAGAACAGAATAAGGCAACTATTCAACCAGCAGACTGTACCCGTCACTTAGAATGGCTTATTGGTAAAATGCCTTTTTAAAAACATTTAATTTTTTTGCTATAATGTTTATGTTCTAGGCACAATTTAGCAAAAACTGCATTTTGGCTTTCCTGCTTGCTTATGGCATTAACTGCATTGCTGTAGTTGGTGCCCGTTGTGAACAGGGTTGGCGGTGACTTTCTGTTTTGAAAAGCCCAGGCCTCAAATGGTATTTCGGCAGTATGAAAGAGGACACTGGGCCACCTGGTAAGAGATGGTGATCAAAGCACAGAGTTTGTGTGATAGCTAGTGATGTTATTCAGTACTTTTGTCACCTTTTAGTTTGCATTAGAAGGTAACAAAAAGTAAACCCAAGCCAACAGCATACCATACTACTTACTACATGAAGACCTGAGCTTAGTTGGAATTTGGGGACTTCTGCTAGTTTGCATTAGATGTGGCAGTGCCCCCTCTGTCGAACACCTAAAACTCTCAGAGGGGTAAAAGGGAACGCAGCACTGAGGAGCACCAGTGCCTTATGGCATAACATNAACATCGGGGGGTGTCAAAGTGCTGGTATGGAAAACTGTTTTTCACACCTTCCTGAACAGCTCTTTCCTTGTTTGTACTTTGTCTTTTTATACACTGCATAGCGAGAAAAAAAAGAGCCCGACATAAGCTTTGAGGTGTTGTGCCACAAGTGCAAGATCTAGTTAGAAGGAAAAAAAGAAAGGGAAGAGTGAATGATATTCACCAGAAGTCATAATGGGAGCAGTATGCCATGGCTGCGTATGGGAAGCAAAACTCAGAACAAAGTTTTCATTCAGGAGATTATCATGAACATGTACCAGCAACATA
>VZTV01062776.1:14053-29747 GCA_013400875.1 Anhinga rufa
GCAGACCAACACTCCCACCCAGCTTGGTGTCATCTGCAAACTGACTGAGGGTGCCCTCGATCCCCTCGTCCAGGCTGTTGATAAAGATATTAAACAGAACTGGCCCCAGCACTGAGCCCTGGGGAACCCCGCTGGTGACTGGCCGCCAGCTGGATTTAGCTCCGTTCACCACAACTCTCCGGGCTCGGCCACCCAGCCGGATTTTACCCAGTGAAGAGCACGCCTGTCTAAGCCATGAGCCGCCAGCTTCCCTAGGAGGGTGCTGTGGGAGACAGTGTCAAAAAGAAAACACGTGACGTCCTTATTCTGCAAGGACTTGTTGCCTGCCAGTGAAGGTTTGTATCTGCATGGTCAAGAACAGGACCCAGCAGGATGCCAACACTCTTGAAATAGGCTTTTGGGAGAGCATAAGCACTTCTGGTGCTCTGACTCTTGCACTGTCACCGTCTTCTCTGGCTGTTTCTGATGAACTGGATAAATACTGCTCACTTATTTTGAAGAGGAAAACGTCCTTGTCCCATTTAAAAAATAATTTGTCTGTGGATGCCGAGCCGATGGGCGTGTTGCCTTGGATCTGCGGTAAGTCTGCAAGTCGGTGTGGTGTCAGACTCTGTGCTACTGAGTGCTCCAGTACTTTTTTGTGTGAGTTGGGGTGCGTCCTTTGCCAAAAAAAGCAGTATTAAATCTGTTATATGCTTAGTAATAAAATATCTATCTGGACAGTAAAATGCAAATACTGAAAGCTTATTTATAGCTAAATATGCTTCATTTTGTTATTTGCATTTACATACTCATTCCTGTTAGAATCCATGTTTTAAAATTAAGGAGCTGCAAATTGCTGAAGACATTCTACTTTCAGACATTCTCACTTTCCTGTGAGAAGCATTTGAGCTGATCTTTTTAAATTTACCTCTCACTGTAAGGTCATCCTCCCTCCAGCTGCTCTCTGTTCCTGAAGTCATCTCAAGTGATGCTCACAGCACTGCTGCTGTGATTTCTTAATCTTCCTTCTTCAGGAGCAAACCCTTCCTTATGAGACTCTGGCATCCCCTTAGCACCTTTCCTGTGGGTGCCTCCTCAGGTACCTCCTGCTTCTGTTTGCAGAAGACATATAGCTTAGAGCTGGCAATATCCATGTCTTACCCCAGCTGGTAACCCTTCCAGCTGGCAAGGAGGGAGGATCATGTTAAGTCAGGTATGGTAAATGCTTCTGCAATCAAGGCTGCTGCTCTTTAAGCTCAGAGAAGCTCTGTAACGGTATAAAAGTTAAAGCAATTAAGAAATGCAAAAGTCCATCTATCTTTCCTTAAGGGCTTTTCTGATAGAAAATGTAAAGAGTTGAACATGATTTAAAAAACAAACAAAAAACCCTGTGATTATTTTGCACGTTTTTTAACTGTACCATGGATGTCTTTAAAAAATAGAGACATAAACTTAACTAAAATATCCCTTTTCACTTCCCATCAGGTGCTGACTCATTTCACTTGTCATCTCAGTTGCTCTAGTCCTGTCACTTCAATGGTACATTTATGGCTGCTTTTGTGGACAACCACTGATCATGCAATTGAAGCACCAGGCTTTGCTACTTTGACATTTATATTTACTGTTTTTTATATTTACTCCCATTTACTCCTCTGTCACAGAAGGGAAAAGGCTCTCATTCCCTCTGGGTGTTTTCCAAGGTGAAAAGTAGGGATAGTAACAGCTTGGTGCTCAGAAGCCACCTGTGAGCATGAAAACATCCATGTTTCTGAAATGGTTGGGTGTTGATGCGTTGTGGACATAATGACTGATAAATCGAAAAATACTTAAGTTTGGTCTAGGCTTAAAAGTTCTTCCGGTATAAAGCGCTGGGAGTTAAGAAGCAACTGTGTATTTATGGCCGCGAGTGGGGCCGCATGGGCAACAAATGATGCTGGTACTTTTAATTTGAATTAGTATAACTTCTGCTAGCAAAATATTTGTGTATGCCAACTAGAGGGAGTTTAACGGAATGCCCAATAATACATCTTTTAAGCGTAGACAAACTCTCACACGGCAAAACTTATGTTGCTTTTGTTCTGTGTTCTCCTAGCACGTGGCTTGGTGTGGCCCTGCTCCGTGACTGGCTCTCCATCGTGGTATAAATAACAAACAACCGTGAGATGCTTCAAGCTGAATAATGCACATATTTGTGTGCACAAAATAAGACTGTTTGAGCTAGAAACTGTGTTCTGCTAATTTATTGCTGGAAGATTTTCTTAGTTATAGAGACCCAGCAACATTAAACTTTTCTATACGTTTCCTTTCTAATCTGAAGTAGCAATAAGTGCGGTAATTAGCTTTCACAAAAATTAGGTATTCAAAGGAAGCTTAATTGCATAAAGTCAAGTGTATATATAAGCTGATAATTTGCTTACACAGGGCCTAAGGCAGGGCAAATATTTAAATGATTGCATTTGGCCAGAAGCCTGTGATTTTGTGAAGGAGGCACAGCTAGTGGCTCAGCCATGTGCCGTTCTTCCACCTGAGCGACGGTGTTTGTGTAAAGCATTCGCAGGGAGGCTTAGACAGTGATGTGAGTAAACAATAAAGTAGAGTTATTCCCTGTCGGGGATTTGGAGTCATAGCTCATTAAATTCTTTGGCATAGTACAAGTTATTCTTTTATTGTGTGAGGCACAGTAGTGCTTTGTTTTGGGCTGATTCATGTAGCGCACACAGTTTATCCCAAGGTGCCTGATTGAAAATACCTAGTCAAATCTGCAAGGTGTGTTGATGGCGCTTTTGAAGTCATTATGTAACACCAGAGCTTGCTGAATTATTCTGCTTTTTTTTTTTTTGCTTCGTATTGTAAATTATTGTCATTAAATAGATCGAGGTTTTCCTGGTAAGATTGATGCATATAGCTGGATGAGATTTAATTTTACATTTTAAATGCAGTTGTTATGTTCTGGCTTCTATGACAAACCACCAGATATTGGATTCCTTCCTAAACTCTACTGATCTTTGCTGGAGAGGTCTAACATGCTGGTATCTATGTTTTTACTGTTTTTATATTTCCTGATATAAAACTTTAAAAACCCACCCCCCATACAATTGTCCCAGTGACTCCACATGATGTGGTCTGATTCTACTGGCTTTGCAGGTTATTTATGAGGATGGTGATGATCTCCCTCCTGGACTGGGAACTCATTGCTGTAAGTTTGACATGAACACATCTCCAACATGCCTGCAAAGGCCGGCTGCAAGCCCTGGCTCGAAGACAGCAAGGCGATATAGTTTTCCTGTTAAAAAAGTTGATTTTTTTTAAACTCCTGTAGCATCTGCAAAGGGCATCTCAGTACCCGAAGTTCTATGATCCACTACATGTATGATGATTTAATGTTTAAGTTGGAGGCAAACAATTAATTTATTACATATGAAACCCCTAACTCTCTCAAACACCTGTGTTATTTCTCAGGACCATGATGATTTTAAGTGTCACTTGATAATATAAAATTTTTGGTGCCTTGTGCACCGCTCTTCACACCTTGGCATGAGGGTGTAGCGGAATGCAGCGGGCTGTGTTTGGGGGGGGAACCTGTAGCAACTAGAATTGAAGTTTTGATCTCCTTTGTCTTAAATTGGTGATGTTCCCTCCGTTAGATGATATACCGAACCAATGAATACTGCAGCTAAGAAACTGAAAGGTCTGTGGATGGATATTAATTTGAATGCACTTTGCAAGTCTGAAAATCTTTTATTTTTAGAGTCGTGTTCAAAGATCAGGACCTAAGTCGGAGTCCTTAGTGGCACAGAAGATGGCTGACTAAACATTACTGTGGTGTTTGATCTCTCAAGGAATTTACTGGCCAAGACTGATACAGGCAGAGAGCCTTAGGACGAGCCCATTGCCTCCAGTGAAATCCTTTTAAGAAGCAAGGCTGTCAATACAGAAATTTCTGAAATAGGGGATGCCTGTTCCAGCTTTGGTTGTGTTTGGGTAATGACGCACGACAGACCCGGGAAAGCATTTCTGGTAAAGTTAATTCCTTGTGCTAGTGAGATTGTAAGGTAATAAGAAATATTTTATTTTTGCGTACTCTAGTCCACTCTTTTTCAGTATTAACTCAGAGGGAACGATCACAAGATGTTATTAATTTTATATCAATTTTGTTTGAACTGCAAGCATTTTTGAAGCAGATCATAAACTGTTAGGTGTCCGAGTGATTTGCATGGCTGTGTTCTGCTGCGCAGCTCTTGCAGGCGGTGGAATGCAGATAGCGAGCAGTTACGGCAATAATCACGGCATGTGTCTGATACGAAGGACAAACGGGGAATTTTGTGAATCGGGACCTGAGAGAATGGAAGGGGTTGAGAACTGGGTCAGACCAAAGGTTCTTCAAATCCACTGGTGATGGTGGATGGCTAAGTGTAAGGGTAGTGCAATCGCCCGCTGATCCTTCCTTGGTATATTCGCCTGTTTTTCCAGCAATTCATTGCTCTCAGACTTCCTGAGCTAGAAATGGCAACTTTGCATTTATCAGCCTTCATTAAGTTCCTCTGCTAATTTCTCTGAGTACTTTTCTGACTGATGTCCAATTTGTTATCCAGAGCAATGAGTTGGGTAGGCTGAAAAATTGTATCTTTTTGGAAATATCTCAATCGCTTTAATTTTCTCTGTTACAAACTCAAACAAAATACATTTCCCCATATATACATGCAAACAGTAACTCCAAATTACTATCATAGTTCTAACAATCAACTGTGTGGAGTGCATAATTGAAAAGTTATTTGCTTCAGGGAAAAAAACCCTAATTAAACTACTGGGGAATGTCTCTGTAGAGATTATGTCTTTATAGAAAAGCCTGTTCCCTTGACCTGATCTGTGGAAGTCGGTGGTAATTATTGTCTTCATACAACTTTACTGTCATCTTTACAATCTGTAAAGCTTGCTGGCTTTTCATCTTGCTGCCTGTCTTCACAATATTTTGCAGGTATTATTTTTAAAAAGAAAATAACCAAAGGGTGACAACCTTAAAAAAAGTAGGAATATTTTTAGGTGACCAAAGCAGGCAGTCTTAGAAAGCCTGAAGTAGCAAATATTTAATTCTAGAGTTTGGCTTTTCCTAGGCAGTCACTGCTTGAATAGACTCTGATAGGATGTTATTGTTGAAAGAAGGAATTGTTCTAGCAGTTGTTCTGTTGTCTGGGATGAAATGGGAGAAGTTCTTGTGTGAGTATGTGTGTGTGTGTGTGTATATATATATATGCGCTATTGAATGAGAACAAAAAGAGGAGGGTACTAGTTTTGTGTAATTTCAAGTGGTGATAGAAAGAGGTTTATGCAGTAATTATTGGAGCAGATTACCACCTGAGATAGCAGTGGGCCACTTAAATGAAAGGACTGTGGAACTATATTCAATAGAAAGAAATTTGACATTGCTTCAGATATTTTGTAACTTATTCAAATCCCCCTGGACTTCTTGTATTTATTGGAAGTGTCTATACTGTGGAACGCTGTCGTGCTCCAGGGACGAGTTGTCCTTGGTGGGCTGTATTGCTGTCTGGATGTGTTCTCCCTCTTGACTAACTTTAGAGGTAGGTAAGCTTGCTGTCATTAAGGAGAATTTTTATTTCTTGCTATAAGAATTTGGTAGCCTTATCAGAAGTCCTAAAATCATAGAATGGTTTAGGTTGAAGGGACCTTTAGAGGTCATCTAGTCCAACCACCTTACAGCGAGCAGGGAGAATCTTCTGTTTAACAGTTTAAATTCAGATAGACTCAGCTTACACAACTGACACTCAGTTTACACCCTGGTTCTGGGTCACATAAGCAGTAGGGTATCACCTTCATTTTCCCTATTTAGTAACCAATTGATTTCCAGGCTAGAGGAAGCTGTAGATCCAGACAACAAAGTAACCTGAAAGCTATTCTGCTCAGGGAGCACTTGAGTAAGACCAGAACTGGTTGGACCTTATGAAAAACTGGCTAAAGTGTTTATGCCATGGATATCGGCTTCTCTTCTCAGCTCTCATGGCATGAATGATGCTCGTGACTTTGCTTTATTGTGTGAAGCAATCCAGCACTCTTATTTCCGCCATTTCTGCTATTTTGAAAGAGCACCACGTCTCAATTTTTTGTATAATCACCAACGGGCTCCTTCAGATTCTCCAACTCCTGTGGCAATTCCAACTGTCAACTCTGCCACTGTCACCTGTTTCTGGTTAAATCTAAGGTGCTTTTCTGTAAGCCTTTAGTAGGAGGTTGATATGATGCTCCTCGGTTTCCAAATGCTGAAGAACCCCCAAGCCTTACTAGTGGAGTTTACAGAGAGGAGTTTGCACATAGCAGCTATTGGCAGATCTAGTGTGGACAGGTCGCTTTTTAATTCAGATGTATTATTTAACATTAAAAACCCCATCAAAAGTTATATCTAAAATAAGAGAAAACAGCAGTAAAGCCACAAGCAGAACAACCCAGCTTTCCTAAGGAATGCTATTGCAAACAAAGGATTTAAACGCTTGGAGGGAGGCAGACATACCTCTCTAGACAAATGCTTTTGTTCTGACATTGGAAGACAGTTTCTGATTATTTCAGGGTGTTACTATTTCTGTCATATCGTTAAGTGATTAGTTAACTGACAGAAAATTGTCTACTCTGTCTTCATATTCTCATAATTTTAAATGCTTGGATGAAGCTGATACAAACCCTTTTATCAAGGCTTTTTCTTCAGAGTTTTTGAGAAAGACTGAATCCCATACATTGCTTTGAACCAGCAGCTTTATTCTAAATTGCAGTTCTAGTTCTAGATGTAGATAGCAATGACAGTAATGGTCTACCGAAGAGGCGAATATTAAAATCCAGTATTATTTTTGTATCCTGGATTTATGTCTTATGCCTAATATAATTTAGAGCGTGTATCGTAATTTAAGCTGCAGAACACACATGTGAGCCACTTAACACTTGATTGGTTTCTTTGAGATCAATTGAAGGCGTAAAATGGAATAAATAATTGCATTTTGGGTCAAGAGAGTGGCAGAATGAAGTTGACTGTACTGCTCAAGGACACAGCAACTTCAGCATCAATAATACATAACATGCAGCTATATGAATAAATCTTTTTGGTATTCAATTCGGTGGCTCCTCATCCTTAGAAGATTAGTTTTGTAAACACATTCTGCAGTGGTGTGGAAATTATTACCTTTGAGGAAGTATAGTACGTTTACTGGAGAACTGCTTGGAAGGTTCAACAATATGCTCCTCCGTAATATGAGAAGCACTGATCTTGGATAAATGCACCAGGGCCGGTTATCACGACTGACATACAGCAGGGTAAAATGAATACAAATTGCGAAGGACTCCATTACTCTAATAGAGCCAGTTTGTGGATACTGTTGAATTGGGCAATAACAGGACAAAGCACCTTATTTCTTGTTCTGGTTCACGTTCATCTGAACAATGAAAAGATGGGAGTGAATTTACACTTTATTGCTGTAATATTGATATAAGCTGCTAAGGCATTTTCTTTGTGTTTTATTAAAGGATTCAAAGCATGCTTTCTGTGATTTTTGTAAGAAAGGATCTCTTAATGAATCACTTTGGAAGATATATACTGATTTTTCAGAAATGATTGATTATACAGTGGTCATATAATACTGTGTGGGGATGGAACTGTAATCTCTCCCAGGCACAAATAAATCATGATCAGTACTCGTAATAAAACTGGATTGTACTTGGCAATGTCTCCTAAGATAGGGGCCTCAATTACTCTTACCGCTTAATATTGGTATTTTGCGGTAACCGTGATGGTCTGATGGTAAATGAGGCACGGCTGTAGCAGGAGGTAACAAATGAAGAATGGCTTGTGTCACTTGTTAAAATCGTGGAGGTGCCTGTACTGGGTCAGAGCGAGGGTTGTTCTGCCCCATGGCTTGGTTGTGGCAGTAGCTAATGGTGAAAGCTCAGGGAGCAGGTGAAGAAGAAATTGCCTCCTCATATGCTCTCTGCCTCTAAGCATTTCCAACTCGAGGACTTCCGAAGCTGGATGTGGATTCAATAATTCAGTGATGCTGTTAGACAGCAAAGAAATTGCCCTCCCCACAAACTTTACCTCTCTGTGCTGCTTTGTTGCAGTAGGTGCTGAATCTGCACATTAACCATTGAACTTCGAGTCACTTAAAATCGGGGATGGCTGAAAAAGGTTGGCAAACACTTGTTCTAGTAGGATTTGCCATCATCAAAATGAGGGCGCTGCTGTATATTGCCTTTGATGAAAGTCTTCTCTGGGTGACTGGCAGCTCAGGCGGGATGCTGGTGTTGAACCTGACCTTGGCGTCCCAATGTTTGGGACTTCCAGAACCTGATTCTTAAACCCTCCTGTTGTTTCCCGGCTCCCTGGCCTTGAGACAGCCCATCAGCTGGGAGAGCCAAGACTCTGGCTCTGTTTTCAGAAGTGGTTTGGAAATGTACTGTTTCCTAAACCAGTTTAGAGACTGGGACGTTTTTTCTTTTCTATGAAACGCTGTAGTTCTCTCCTTGTCTCAGTTCTCGCAAGCTACAGCAACACCAGATGAGAAATCTTTTATTGGCTGTGCTGTAGTGATGAACGGACTTCCATGGGGGTGTTAAAAGTAGTTGTAGGGATTTAGGCTTCAAGGCAACTGGTATAGAACAGTAATGTGGCTTTGTAGTATAGAGGCTGCTTGCATTACTCCTTTCCTTAGCCCCTCGGAGACAGTCTTTTGTCTGCTGTGACCCCAGTGCTTTGTCTCCTCTTATCTGAGCACTTAATGCTGAAAGCCCTGCTCTTCTGTCCCAAAATTCAGGGCACACCTTTTCTCATAGGGATCGCAATTCCTATGTATTTAATATTCCTATGTATTTAATATTCCTATGTATTTAATATTCCTATGTATTTAATATTCCTATGTATTTAATATTCCTATGTATTTAATATTCCTATGTATTTAATAACCCTTCTACTGAGAAGATCAATTTTTTTGGAAGATCACAGAGCGTTCATAGCATACCGGTGCTATACACTGGTGAAAAATACCGGTTGGAATGCCAAACATCTTTAAATATATACCTTTGATATACAATGCGATAAAGAATTCCCACTACACCATTCTATACAACCTGATGATGCCAGGAGCACCAAAAGACTCTTCTGGAAGGGTTAGTCAGGGTAGATCCAAAGTACATGAAAATATTTTGGAAGTAGTATTGCAAAACACAACAATCTGATCTATGAATAAGAGGAAATTAAAGTGATATACCATGCCAAATTATTTTGGGTTTTGACTTAGAAATACTACAACTGTCATAAAGCAAAATTGTCTTTTGATTGTAGCAATATGCATTGAAATAACGTGTAGGGAAGTTAATCTTCTGAAGATTATTAAATATATTTTGTACTGAGGATATGCTTCTAAAGGGCTGTTTTCCATCTAAAATATTTAATTTTAAAAGTGAAATGAAGCTACGGATCACACAGATGCTCTGGTGAGGTGTTCCTCCGCAGGAGGAAGAGGAGGGCAGGCAGCCTGGCCGATAGCCTGTCTGCATGCGCACTGCAAGTATTTGTACCTGGGGTCTCCTTGGTGTCCTGTTGCCTTTGTGTCAGGGAGGGAGCGGCGGAAAAGATGAGACTATCTTGTGTTGAAGAGACTCGTCCTTGCACTGGTTTTACCGTAGGCTTCCTCCGTGACCGTGAGCATGTAGCTTCAGCCTGGTGCCTTGGGGATGCGCCTGCGGGGAAAGTCTCGTAGCACCTTCTTATAAACATTTTAGTTCTTTTTTGAGGACAAGACAGAACACCCTGGGAAAGGCGGAGCGGTAGATGTAACGGCTTCTATTAGAAGCTGTTGAAACACAAAGCTCATCCCCTCGGTGGCCCTCGCTGCTGTCTGACACCTGGCTTGACAGAGGTAAAGTTTTAACTGTTCCTTTTTGTGCATCACTGGCCAAATCAGAATTGACTGATTTATATTCGACATGAAAATTGGATTTCGAAGTACATTTAGGAGTGTTGCAAGAAGGCAGCTGGCCTAACGAGATTATTCTGTGGTATCAATGCGTAATGCAGGTAATGAATTAAATCTAATCACCTAAGGTTAGATCTGTTCACAATGTATAAAAATGCATATGAAAATGAGTTTTTTATTAAAAATTTAACTCTAATATTTTTATTTCAGCCGGAGCATATGTTACATAAATGTCATACGTACGGTTGTGAGGTGAATGTTATTACACCACACATTTAATCTAAATATCAAGATAAATATTTTCACATTTCTGTCGTAAACAGGGTGGCTTTTCACAGTGCGTCTGTGTCAGGAATCATACGAACAGTGATTCCCAATACAGCTACGTTGTTCACCTGTACAAGCAGGTGGGGAATTATGTCATATTGATCTGAATTAATTTTAATTCTAGTATTTTCTCAGGTTTGCTACTTGAATAGAAAACTAATTTTCTTATGTTGACGTGTTATGCTCAATAAGTTTAATTTTAGAAGAATTTGTAATTTTTTTAAATGATTCATTAAAATGTCATTTTGTTTATGGCTTGTCTTCACTTAATAAATTCTCAAATGTTGTTTATTTATAACAATGAAGTATAATAACTTAAACCAAACTATTCAATCTATGAATTCTCTATGGAGAAGGTAAGGTGATTGGTTAGTCACTGAGCTGTTAACAATATTTAAACGTGCACTGGTGTTTTTCAACAAACACTTCCTGAAGCGTTCTTTTATTGATTTATTTTTTTAAATAAAAGTTGAAGATTCAAGTGGGGCAGCGGGACTGAAATGCTAGACAGTGGAATGAATCATTCTGGGCTATCACACAAATGATCTTTGTATTAAAAATGGATTTATTCATTGAACCGCAACAGCTTCTTCCAAAAGCCTTTCCAATTTATCAAATTAATAAAATTGTGCCTTTTTAAAAGTGGCAATATATTAATGTTAAAAGAAAATGCGTATATCAAAAGGTCAGGAAGAATCAGCAGGCTTTCTGGATGTACATATATTGCTGTTGTAACAAACCACAGTCCCTTCTAGACTTCGAAGATTATGGTTTGTGTGTGATTACCCTCGTGCTATATCTAGTTCAGAGAATCTTACGGAGTCCATCACTGTCACATCTAAGCTGTTCCTCAGTAACAGCATGCCCAAATTGCTGCCGTTGTGCCCTTAACAGACACCACAGTTGTATTTATATCATTACATGTATGCGACTTGGGTCCTGCATAATTAATTATTTTTCAATTGGCAGAGTAGCAAGCATGGTCCTTGCAAGAAGTACTTGTAGGAAGCTCTGAACCTGTGCGTTCGTCCTGGATGTGGGTTCCTCACTGCAGGAGGTAATGAGATGGAGCATAGACTCGCTGCAGAGTCCCCTTTACCCAGAAAATATAGTCAAATATTTACATGTGAATGTTGAACATAAAGGGTACATCAGGTCAACTCGGCAACTGATTTCTGGTTGTCCTTGTTTACCTGTGAGTATTTTGAGCATTGACTGACTAAATCATGGTCCGGATTGACTTGGTGACAAGGTCATTTTGGGTTTTCAAAGCTGTATTGAGGTTTGCGGACCTATTCTCTTCTCACGACTTAAAACATTGGCTCATATTCCTGAATATTAGAATACCTCTAATTTCACAGGAGTTTGAGAACCTCCTTCACAGTGCAGCACTTCTTTTGCCTTGGTATTAAAGTTGTAAATTTGAATAGGCTAAAATGTTAAAGCTGTAGGTTTAAGTGTCCTGAAGTTCTCTTTGGCTTCAGTGCCAACCAGTTTGGATGTTGGCACCTCTACCTCAGATCAGGTATTTATACATTTGTGTGTGTCTGTATGTCTGATTAGGGTGCAATGGTGTATTACATTTCCTTTGACATTCTTACATCGAATTAGGGAAATATTGGTTTAGTCTATCAGCTTTTGTAACCCTTTCCTGGCATATATCTGAGTCCAACAGTAAAGGCTTCTGGAAATGATGGGGAGAGGTGTATCAAAGGGGGAGAAGTCCGCCGGCAAGCTGAACGGTGATGGCCAGCACCAGCTTTTGGCTCTGGGTTCAGTCGGTGTAACCCGTATCTGCAGGCTTGGCTCAGAGTCAACCTTCATTCCAGGTACCACCTTTTGTCTTGGGATAGTGATGGAGCAGAGGGTACCTTCTGCTCTCGCATCCTTATTCTTTGAGTGTCAGAAGTGCAACGGGATAATGGCAGCATGTCATTAAACCTCTCACTTCCTGGCTGTGTTTCCGAAGCGGTCAATTAAATGTATTAAAAGCAATTCAGGCCATTGTGTCTCTCTGGCGAGCCATGACGACTGTCAGAGGCAGGAATTAGGCTTGTCTGGATACAGAAGAACAGAAATGTTTATGTATTTCAGTGAGAGGTAAAATAGAATACATACATACAGGTTGAAGCTAAAGCATGCTAACAGGGTTGGCTGTAATGAGATGATATGTCTTGTAACCACTAACAATTATATTCCCATTACTAAAATATACGTGGGGAATGAAGACGATTATACTGCAATCACTGTGGGGCTGTGAACACATTACAGAGTATACGCAGGAATCGGACATGTATTTTTATATGTTGACATCTGTACTTGAGCTCTCACACTGGCATGTATCGGGAATATTTCTTCTGAAATCAGCAGAGTTAGAGGAATTGAAAATTGAGAGAGAAAAAGAGGCCAACTGAATTAATATTTTTTTTTTTGTAAGAGAGAATGCAGGAGGAGAACACACTTTTGTGAACAGTCAGCATCTTAGTAAAATTTGCGTAAAATATATTTTGCTGGAATAAGCCCTGTCATATGGGTTCCTGGTTTTTAGCAGGTATCATAGAATCATGGAGTGGTTTGGGTTGGAAGGAACCTTTAAAGCCCATCCAGTCCAACCCCCTGCAGTGAGCAGGGACATCCCCAACCAGAGCAGGGTGCTCAGAGCCCCGTCCAGCCTGGCCTTGGGTGTCTCCAGGGATGGGGCATCGACCACCTCTCTGGGCAACCTAACCTTATTTCCCATGTGATGTATATAAATCAGTATTCATTAATTATGGTCACTGAGACTGGTTTGGGCAGGGGTAGGCTGGACCCCTCCCAGAGGTGCTGTGCAATATGACCTAATATTTTCCGATGCTTCCCCTTCTCTTGACTGTCACCTGTGTCTTCTTATTTTATGCTTTTTAGCACAGGAGGTATATTTTCATTCTGTGGTTGTGAAGTTTATGGCATAATGAAGTCATGGTGTGTGACTTGAGGTGGGAATATCTTAATAATTGATGACTGCTCGACAGCTAGATCTGTCCAGTTATGCAGTTAAATGAGAGAGCTTGTGCACACAGAGGAAATTGCTGTCCTGGAGTGCAGTGTCCTTGGGAGAACGCTGGACTGCTGGGTCAGAGCGTGTGGCAATTTTTTTAATATATAGAATACTTGCAGTGGAGGATGTCATTCCCGCACTTTGAATCTTTATGCAGGGACCCATTGCACGAAATAAAATGGTTTTGTTGCATTTCCTAATCTTAAGTCAGTCAAGATGTTTTAAAAATTGTTCCAGATAAATTTTAAAAATAATAATTTCAAGTGAAATTCAAACAATTCTTGATAGTCAAACAATTTTCTTCAGCCTCAGTGACAGAATAGGGACCCACAATATTTCGATGTGAGGAATTGTTTTCCTAGGCAGTGCTCCTGCAAGCTTTTGAGATGTGATCAGCCCTATTTGTGTTGCATCTTATACATAAACAGTTGTGTGGTACACTTTGTTTCTGTGTTGCGTTCCACTGTGAGGAGAAAAATAATCATTGCTGCTGTCAAGGAGGTGTATTTCCTGGAAAGTTTTTACGCTAACACGACAGTACAAACAAACAAACATCTGTTGCCAGACTCCCAGCTGGCTCCAGTGCCTTTGGCAATCGTGTTCAAGGGGGATATTGGAGAAGATTTGGGTACTTGTCTCACAATGTGCTGGGGAGCTTATTTTTTTCATTAAAAATAATTTATTTATATGCTTTATTTAGCACTATGTACTTCTAGAAGACTGTTCTCCTTGAGTTGCCTCTTAACCAGCTGAACTCTGAGAAATTCCTGTTCACCTGGACTCCAGCCCCATGGGTACCTGTTGTAGCGACAAGTGCTCATTCCTCTACTCTTGCAGCTAAAAGCATCCTTTGTACGCTTGTGATTAGTCTCCTTTCTCAAAGCTGCCCTCCTAAAATATCTCCAGACAGTTCTTCCAGGTCTTCATCTTTGTGTAGTTGCATGGAGGTGATAAATGAGCTTCACCTGGAGGATGAAGGCAAGAGTTGGGGCTCAACTCTTGCGTTTGAATATCGGCGTTGCCAGCGTGGCCTTCAGCAGGACATCTCCCTTTGAGAAATTACTCTCCTCAAAGAGGCATTTTGATTACTACCTAATGTTAAGAAAGCATGCATGAAAAGAGCCTTCAAAAGGTACTTCATTCCACTTAAAATTCACTTTATTTTGCAGCTTATTTCATGTGATAGTTGTTTACTGTTAAATAGCATCAGCAAAGTTTCATTTCTAATTAACCTGTATACCAAGAGATTTCTCCTTATCTCTCAGAAGATGTGTATTCAGACAATCAATTCATCTGTTTTAGTGAACGGTGTGCAAGTGTGTATGCAAAATAGTCAGAGAAGCCTCTGACTCTTATTAAATTTCCAGTACAGGCCTTGGTGTTACAAGCTTTTGATCAGATGCAATCTCTTCTCAAACTCAATCTAATATCCCTAGGTGGCAGCTCTTTCTTTCTTTTTTTTTTTCTCTTATTTTATCAGACAGTTTTCTCATCAATTTTCTCCTTTCTGTTTCTCCCTCCAGGAGCTCAGCACAGAGCAGTTGTGATGCAGTTACGTTCTTAAATATGGAGCTGGAAAAGCAGCGGTGCCAGACGAGGCAATTTGGTCTGTCCTGGAGCTCAGCCTGCAACAGCTCCGTCCTCTCAGTAAGGCAGAAAACATGCGTGCACCAGCAAAATGCTTTGGAGACGCAAAGTCTTCCCACTTCCTTCCTCCCCTTCCAGAGGTGTCTCCAGAACCTGCCATATATTCAGTTTAAGCGCACGGCCTCGCAAGGGGGACGTGATTTTGCACATTCTGGTTTTATTCAGCAGTAATTCCGCACGTA
Source organism: Anhinga rufa (assembly GCA_013400875.1). Lineage (NCBI taxonomy): Eukaryota > Metazoa > Chordata > Aves > Suliformes > Anhingidae > Anhinga > Anhinga rufa. The sequence goes on from VZTV01062776.1 coordinate 29,197, forward strand.
GCCTGCTGTGGTGTTTGGTCAAAGCGGTGGTCCTGCACCAGGTGTTCGAAGGCCCTCGTGCAACTAGAGGGGCAGGCAGATGGGCAGGCAGGGTGCCTGCCCGCCAGGGGAGCGGCTTCAATTGGGAAGTAAATGAAAGCTGAAAAACATGTTATCGCTTCAGGAAACCAAATGCTTCTCTGCATCTTTTCATTCTCTGAAGCTTGTTGCATCTTGACGCACAGATAGGTTGGGTTGTTTTTTTTTTTAATTTATTACCATGTATCAGCTTAATGAAAGAAGTTCTAAATTAACCTGAATTACCTTGCATTAGCTACAGACCAAGCGAATGCATCAATGTGGAAAACCAGCTGCTTTCTGAGAAGTTGCTCTCGCGCAAGAACCTACTTTTATGTCTGAACTCTTGGAAAATTGATCCTTAAGGGCTGGCTTGTCAAATGAACCTGGAAAAAGCTCATTGTCAGGGAGGGAAACCGGGCATCTGTGTCCTGCTAATGGCGTAGCCGGTCAGTCTGGAGAACAATTCTGGATTAAAAAAAAAAAGAACTTTC
>VZTV01062777.1:10983-29270 GCA_013400875.1 Anhinga rufa
GTTTTGCTGCTGCATATTTTGCAATCTTCTGTATTTTTATAAATTTAGGATCTTTAGAAAGTGGAATTAGCCTCTGGAAAAGTACTATCTATCCGTTGTGTTTCATGGGCCTGATTCAAACACTAGTTTGAGTCAAATACGATTGCCATGGATTTTAGAGGTCTTTTAGGTCAGATGACAGAGGCAGTCTCTGTGTGCACCCACTTTCCAGGCTTGGGGGAATTTCTCTGTTTCCATTATCATTACCTGAGTTTGCAAAAGTGTTGCTTGAAATGTTGTTGCACTGCAAAAACTGAAAGGGGACTTGGCATGGTAGAATTATGTAAACAGCAAAGTGCAATTATAAACAGGCTGCGCTTAATATGAAACAGCATCTAGCTCCAGGAACAGCAAAGCTATCAGGAATAGTTGTGTCAGAGCAGGAAAACACTTCACAAAGACAGCTTTCATTTCTATATGCTCTAAAGTATGCAGTAATCGTGGTCCAATTACATCACTGCAGCCAGGAAGAAATATGTGATATTGTGGGGGTGTGGGAAAGAGAATAATATGCTACAATTAAGCCGTAATCTTTGGCATGGTCACTCATCAGATAAAGCTTTTCTGCTGTTGCATTCGAGACAGTCATTATTTGGCTGCTAAAGCCTGGGGAAAATATGTGGTGGTGTTCATGGGAGCTGTTTCACAGAGGCTTCATTATCGGTTTCTTCCTCAGCAGCTGGCCAAGCCCAGCTGATGCTCTGCATTTGCAAGCAGTGTCCGCAGCACTCCGCTTTTCCCTGCTTGTACTGGGGGGTTTTGTACTGCTGGTAGTGAAATGAGAGTAACGTTATTACCCACCGTGGAATGAATTTGTGAGCTTTAAGTTATTGGTTTTAAAAACCTGTTTGCTAAGGACCTGATTTATAATGGAAGATACCTTTGGTGGAGATTTGTAAGTATGTGGTTTATACACAGAAAGATACTGTGAATGTGGGAAATAAATGTGAGAGCTACGTGACAAATTAGGTGCATAATTATGCACATGTGTTAACCCCAGGATGCAGATTGTGTTTCACTGGGACGTAATCATGTTCACATGCAATTATGCTCACTTTCCTTTGAAAATCTAGTTTAGTTTTACAGTCTGCTAGAAAACCTTGCTAAGTGACATCTCTTATTTTCTAAAATAAGAAACTATTCCGCCACCTAGAAACAAGCTCTTGAATTCACAGGCTTAGTTGTTTGTACGACTTTCCTGATTCTTCCCACTTTCCTAAATATCTTTCTGAGGAAGAGAGGCAGCCTGCAATGCAGGCTCATGTGGAATTGCTAAAATTCTAGTAGGAACAGAGAGGAGTGTGTGGAAGGAAAAAGTCAGGTCAACTTTGAATATGTTGACCTTGAGGTGACATGGTCTAACAAGGTGTGAATGAGTTGATTGGAGTATGAATGCAGAATGGAGTGTAAATCAGCATTTATTGCTGCAAAAGCCTTTTTAAATTTTTCTGCAATGCCACAGATAGATGGTTTCAGAGACACTTGGTTTCTCTTTAAGAGATGTTAAGACTTAGAAGGGGTTAAAAGTGACCAGTGGTTTGGGACTGTTCAGTTTTGTCTTAGATCTGTTTTTGCATTATAGAGCACACACATCCTTTGATAAGCCAGCTATGATTTCTGTAAAAGTAGATACAGTGGGGAATTAGATCAGAACCTCATTATTCTGCTGCTTCACAAAGCAGAAACATGAACTATTTTGAAGGCTTACAGCATGCACGCTCTGCAAGGCTTGTCTGACAGCCTGCAACAGCAGCACAGTCGATGTCAGTAATTCCTTCCAGCATCAGGCTTTCAGGACCAGGCCTTAATTATGTGCACATCTGGTCTCTTGCAGCAGTTCTTCACTGCTTGGAATAAGGCGTGTCTGTCTTTAACTGTTCTCTTTAAATGGGTGCTGCCAAGCCAAGCAGCTCAAAACACAACTGCACCAGAAGAGCTTGAATCTGTTGTAGGAAAGGATTTGTCCTGATCTAGTGCACAGGAACCCCAAAAGTGAACTGCAGTAGGTACTGCATGAGAAAGGTGATCTTGGTCTTAAGGTTTGCATAGTTCAGTACTGGATCTACAGTACTGTACAGTACAGCCAGAAGCTGAAACAAGACAATGCAAATGCAGAAGCAGTAACACAAATCAGTCTTACAACTTTTTTACAGTGCATTTGGAGAAAATTCACAATCTTGATTCTGGTGACACTGTGATGTTAGGAGAGGTTCTGCCAAGCAGGACCTCACTCCAGACAGCCGTCCTGTGAGTTGTCTCCAGAAGCATTGAATTGCAATTGTTCTTATCCACCTAGTACTAAATTTAAAGCAAGGATAATGTTTGTGTATTCAGACTGTTCCATAGCATCATTTGTCTTACCGTAGCAATGCCTCAGAACTATCTGAATTTTCTCCTTTTGATAAAATTTCAACATCTTTGTATTTACTTTATTAGGTACTCACACATGCTAATTGCTATTTTGATATCTTAATATAGTTTTTGTTACCGATAACAGAGGTGATTACCCCAGGCAGCAAACAGAACTGGGAACTGGGAGAGAGACAGAAGCTGGTGAGAGGAGCTGGAGTGGGTAGGAAGCTGGGCATGTCCTGTGGTGGAGGAGTACTGAGAGAAGAGAAGGAGCTCTAGCACAGGGGGATTGAGGTCAAAAGGACCCACTGTTATCAGATTTTCAGTCTGAGATATGAAAGATCTGGTTTTACCAAATTAGAACAGCCTGAAGCATAATTTTGGCTGCAGTCAAAAGGCTCTTTCTCAAATTAATCCCAAGTACCACTCACGAGTTAGCTATGGTCAGACTCCTGGAAGACAATTTGGATGCAACCACCATTCTGTGGCGAATAAGAAAGTTTAACAGTATGGGCTGGGGCTGTACCATGCCAGCTGGCTGCAGTGCAAGACAATTTTTCCTGACATGTTTAATTTACTGCTACGGATGTGACCTTAATGTTCAGAGCACAACTCCCACCAACGTCTGCAGACAGGCTCCAAACCAGGACTTGCAGTAGGAGATACCTATGAAAAGTTTGGCCCAAGTATTTTGCCTACAGAGGGACAAATGCAGCCCTGATGGTGTCAAAAATGTGGTGTTGTGCCGTATCAGGTTATGCTGTCAGGAATCCACCAGCAGCAGCAAGCTACAGCAAGGAGACACTCAGGAGCTGCCTCCAGCTGCTCTCCTGTTAAAGCATGGTGACGTGGAAAAGGTCAGAAAACAGTTTAAAATCAAGAGGTTTAGAGAAGGGATGTTTGGGTGAAGGAAGAGTGCTTTAAGTTCATTTTAACCCAGTTCACTATAGTGCTTCAGTTAAGCTTGTGCCAGGAGCACGAATGCATTTCCCTGCCAGCGGCTTGGTATTTCCATGCATGCTGAGAACAGTCCTGACATGGAAACAGTTCTGGATTGAGTAAAGTGAATCTGCCACATGCTCCCTCTTCTATAAATCAAGTGCATAGTTTGGTGTGAACCCTTGATGGTGCAGGAGTTGTGGTAATGGATTGCCCTCCTTCTTTAAGGAAGCCTTCCTCCTTTCGTTTTCTTTAGGGTGGCCTGAGGATGTTACATACAAGGGATGTGCTCGGCCTTTGGGCACTTGGGAGATAGACTGCACCCACTGATGCCTGAGCTGGGTCTGAAGTTGCAGAGGGAGTTTTCTGGAGAGGGAGTAAGGCCATTAGGTCGCTCATTAAGACCTCATTAGGTCCCCTGTAGGATACTAGCTTCATAGAGGAAGTCTGTTTTCAAGATTTAGAGGAACGGAGGGTAAAAGGATCTGCGTCCAGGGGCGTTACTTGCACCTGCAGGACTGTTTTTGCCGTTGCCTGTTTGTTGTAGCCCAGGTTTCTGTTCTGGTTTTGTGTTTGAATGACAGTGTTTCCAGTTGGATGTCGACAAGAAGATACTATTTTTATGCTTCTCAGCCCCTGTCTCAGTTTGTGTTTCCACACGTCTTGTACTTCACCATTTTCTGGTTTAATGCAGCTTTCTGGGGGCTTGCTACCAGAGCAATAAAAATCTCATTTAAAAATTAGGACCTTCTTCCGCGCTCTCCCCTCTTCCTCCCAGGTCTGCACTGTTGGGGTGGAGGGGATCTTCCAAACATTGAGTTAACTGATCTGTTTTGCAGCTAGCAGCAGATAAGTGAAGGCACTAGGAGCAGAAGGGGTAGGAATGAAAAGAGAGCAGTATGAGACCAAGCAGCTCGAGAAGGAGCCCTGTAACTGAAGCTCAGCACAGAGGCGAGGACGTGAAGCTCCTGGGAAGTGCCCCTATTAGCCGAATCTGGCCTGACAGCCCAGGACAGGGAGCCGTGATCCCACAGCCCTCCCAGAATCTCTCCTGTCCTGTCGTGTTTGGCTTCTCACATTCAAAGTCGCTCAGTTGTCAGAACAATTTCTTCTCTTGCCTATGCTCCATCTATAATTCATTAAGAAACCCAGAGAGCTGAAGCCATCGGCTTTTCCCACTCTTTCCCACCTGGAAAGTGTGGGCTGAGTGTGGTTTGCAGCAGGACATGAATGAAACGGCTATAAAACCCAGAAGCCAAGGGCAAGGCGGTGGGAGAGGGACATGCTGCCATCTCTTGCTGGGCCTCCTGGGCCACCGGTGCATGGCGTCTGCCTCTTGTAAAGCTACGCGTTTCACCGTAACCTCGGGCAGATCTTTGCTCAGAAAACCCAGGTCAGATCCTGGACCTGAAGCACGCTGGATCTGTCCGTTCCCAGGCTTCAAAGGAGTTCAGGTCTTAGTCCAAGCTTTTCCTCAGTAGCTGAAATTGTCACTCGTGCTCCCTAAAATTGCAGCCTATATCTTACGCACAAAACTGCTTCACCCCAGATACAGTTTTTTATCCTTCAGTTTGGCAACAAATTTGTACTTACACGTCCTACACTCCCATCATCACCAACTCAGGCTGAACCACCTTAGCTCTGCTTTATCCCTGCAACAGCTGTAAGGAAAAATAACACATTATTCACCATGAAAGTGCAGGTCATGCAATGAAACATCTGTCTTTTTGAAACTGCAAATATAATTGTGCATTTAAGTGCAATTTTTCAGGAAATGGCTACGGGCGTTATTTGCCATATAGGTTCCACTAATGGAAAATATTGATGTCTAAAAAGCAAGAGGGTGAAATTTTATTCGATATAGTGTCAGGATTAGTTTTCTGAACTGATAACGGCTTTGAAATGTGAATGCGAACCATGGTTTGCATTTTGCCTTAGATGAAACAACCAGTTTTCTTATGCAGGTATTCCATGCCTATCTCTATTACTCATTTTTGGAGTTCAGCGTCACCAGCAATTTGTGTGGAGATTTCTGTGGAAAGGGTACAATGAAAGAAATCTTCATTTTAAAAAGATCATCAGAGATTCTGCCTCAGCGATGTCTCTCTGCAAGGTTAAACTATTCAAGTCTGGCAGTCTTTCAAGGGTGGAGGTACGACTTTTTTCAAGCCCAGCAGATGAAAGACCCCGTGTAAGCTCCATCTTTAGCAGCAGGGTTTGCATTCAGCTCTGAAGCACCCTCACAAGAGCCACAAATCCCGGTCCCCAAATGGAGAGATTCACCAGAGGGCAGCACAATATCACTTTTTATTGTAAAAGCGGGAGTTAACCACTTCAGCTCTCTAAGAGCTTTTTGAGATTAGCTGCTTGTTGTTCCATAGTCATGACTGCAAATAAGTTTCTCTTTAAAGCTAGCCTCTGAAGCAGCTCCAAAATCCATTTTATTAGGTATACATTAACATTTTAGTGTCCAGGCATTCACCAAGTAGAAGCAAAGGGAGTCCAGACAGTTGTATTTTCAATGTATCCCTCTGCCAGGTTTCTGTCCAGGGCTGGTCAGGGCAGCTGATGGGTGCTTGTCCAGCTTCAAGTATTTCAGAAGTATTTCCTGTGTTAAAGGCACCAGCCCAAGTGAATACTATTTCAGCCTCGTCGTTCAGGAGGCATTAAACAGTAGGCCCTCTGATGGCCTTTCATGAGAAGGGTTCACAGAGGGTGAATGCAGGCATGATTTTTTTGTATTATATTTACTTCTGGTTGTCCTGTATGCTGAGCAGCTTCTAGGTCCTCTAGTCCTTATGCCAAACTCTCGCCATTCAAGGAGCTAAGAGGAGTCACTGGTTACATCTTGCCTGCTCGGTTTCCCTCATGCAGGGCTTCATCTGCTCTCATTCTGTTCCAATGTATTATTCTATTCTGCTTGCACGGGTAACTGGTGTCTCCAGCAGTTGCCTCCCCTGGTTCAAGTGCCACTGTACTTTTCCAACCTTTTTTGACCTCTTTCTCTCAACTTACAGTCAAAGCTTTGGTGTCTGAATTCTTGCTCTTTTGCTGTAGATTTAACTACATCTTCTGTCATTGGCCGTTCTCTTTGCTCCATTTGGCTTCTGCCTGGTGTGATGTCTCATGTCTAGTGTCAATCTTGCACTTTGCTCCTGACATTCACACATAGGTCTCCCTCGACTATCTCCCTCTGATCTCACTCCTTTTTAAGCTCAGCCTCAACTCCATCCGCTTCTGCTCATCCCAACACTTCCTAACTCTGTACTGAAGTCTTCAAAGATGCAGCTTTTCCATGGGGCTGCTCCCCATGCATCCTTAGCTTTCCTTAGCTCGAATACTACCTTTATTTGAAGACCAGCAGCCTTAAGTATATAAATGTGGAATAAAAGAATAACTTTCTACCGGATTTGCTTTTGGTACATTACTTAGTCTTCTGAGAGGAGCGTAGTATTGTTCTTCAGAGTAGGTATAAAATCATTAACTTAGAAGTAGAAATAATTTAAATTATATCTTTCAAGGACAACTTTGTGTCTGCTTTAAAAAAAGAAGTGTGATTCTGTTTAAGAAAAAAGAAAAATATTTTGAAATCCCTATTCTTTTTCTTATATTTTTCTTTGCATAATATTTGGGGGGAGGGAAGAAAAGAGAAAAGGTTTCCTTTTAATTTGCATGCTCTCTTTTTATTTCTTGGGAAAACTAAGGAAGAAAAGACAACAAAAATGCTGGAAAAAGATTTGATTCAGTTTTCCTTTTTTTCACATTTCATTTTCATTTAATCTTTTTTTTCCACGTAAGGAAGAAAATCAGTATTTTTAAAGGCAAAAGGATGGAGAAAAAAAGAAGGTAAAAGATCTTTTAGGAATAACTTTTAAAAGCTTTAACAGGGCAGAAAATGCCTTTGAAAATTCATAAAAAATAAAAGTTGAAAAGAAAAACAGATTCTATTCAAAACACTTAACAAAGGTTTGGAGCTAGTTAAGGCAGCCAGTGCGGTGTGCTTTGTAGTGTTTTCTAAATGAGGACAGCCCATCACCTCTACAGGAATCCATCCCAGTGCACGCTGCCCTTGCACCTAATCAGAGAGGTCTTTGCGGGTTTTACACCAAGTTTTCTCCTGACTAAACCTGATTCCACTTTTCTTAACGTCTCTCCATTTCACAGTCAGTGATGTGACTATGACTCAGTGTAGAAATAGCCCGAGTTTTGCTTGAAAACAGGGATGAGGCAGGGCTGTATCAGATTCATATCTGCATATACATAATTTTTAGAGTGTTCTGCCATTGCTTTTAAATGTTTAATTATTCAAGCTCTACTAAGATAATCACAGAGGCATTTTGCTCAACAGTGGTTGTCCCCAAAGAACTGTGGTTCTTTGGTGTGGGTGCTCAAGGCTACCAGTAAGATATATCTGTGCCTTGGCAAGGTGTGCGACACCTACTCTTCCCATCCTGTGTATTTATGGGCTTGGAGAAGTTACAGATTATCTGGCTTTCTTATAACTTGGCCAAACTAGAAATATTTAACTACACTTCGAGGTTTATTTTTCCAGGATCAGCAACTTTTTCCATCATTTGTTTGTTTTTTCCCATTTCAAGTTACTGCAATGCTATTAATATCGAAGAGAAGAAGAAGCTTTTATCCACCATGGATAAATTAATAAGAATTGGTTCTTCTTGGAAGGTGTCCAGAAGTCTGATCCTGCATGGCAGAAACCAATGAGCCCATTTTATGTAGGAACGGAAGTGTTACTTGTAAGAGCTACCCAGTCACATAGCTTAGTTGTTAAGTTTCTTCTGCTGACTCACCAGCTTTCCTTTGATGTGAATGGCCTTTATCTGGAAATTAACCTTTTTTCATGTAAGATTTTAATAACAAAATGGTGACATGGTGTCTTTTTGATACAGAGATTATATTAGTACCTAATTGAATCTACTATTACAAAGTGTGCTTCTGCTGCAAAGAAAAAAATATATATGTACATGCATATTTCATATACAAAATATACATATCAAAATATAGGCCTAAAATTATAAAGCAAGTCTTAGTGGCTTTAGGCACTATTTAGACTTATGTTTGTGCTACTCTTTCATTCCCAAAAGATAACTGCTCATTTCTTAGCCATTGTATTCTATTTCAGTGTTTATCAATCTTGAAGTCTGGCTGAAGGCCTGTAAATAGACTTTGCATAACCTATTCCTAAATTACAGAGAAATTGATATCTTCAGCAGTGCAGAATGAAAGACTTCTTTTTAATTTTGCCATGTCAACAATGTGTTACATTGAAAATATGTATAACATTTTAGAATATATTGTATAACAAAACTTAAATATCATAAATACTGTTTATCCAGGATATTCTCCAGAGGTTGCTGTGCTGTAGCAAAAACTGTGTTTATTCAGGTTTTTAAAAACCACTCTGTCTACTTTTCTCATTAGTTGTTTTCCTGGACTCAGGTGGGGAGAAGCAAAAAAAAAGAAAGTTCAGTATTATTACTCTCCAGACATACTATTAAGAAAATAAGCATTTCACATAGAAATAAGATTAGATCTGATCCGCTGCAAGAAAGGTTTTTGTGGTATTCCTTTCAAAGACTTACCTAGCTTATTTGTCACTGTACTTTAAGCACCGAATCCCATGCAGGCAGGAGACATTGAGAAGGAAGGAGGTGAACGCCTGCTGCAGCTCTTTTTGGCTTGTTAACTTTGTAGAAGTTGTGGTTGGTTTGGAAAGCTCACTTATCAATGAAGTTAACAAATACCACTGCAAAATAGACTACTCTGTCCCTCAAAGTGGGTTTATAAACTTTTTCCTCAAAACACGAGTACAGAGATACTGTACTACCTTTTACTTGTGTTGAGACTGTAGATAGGTAACAGCTTGCGTTAATATGACAAGGTTTGTTTTATGCCACCATCAGAAATCTAGCTGAAAATCTCTTTGGCTGGCTGGCTTGTACTTGAAACTGGTTTTTTTGTAAGATCTGGATTTGAAAATCTCTCCTGCCAGATTTGTAGCTGTCGGATTCATTATCTTCAAAATTTATATTAACCTCTAACAGTGGGGTTTTTTCTGCAGAAACAGAAGGTGCACACAGCACAGATGCCAGCCTTCTCCAAGGAATAACCTCTTCATCCCCAAGTGACACCAGCTCCTGCTAGTACCATGGGGCCAGAGGGTGGTTTCTTAGGCAGTGGACAGATCCACGTCATCCTGTGGGGAAGTTTGGCAGCCATGACAACACTCTTGTTCCTTACCTTCCTCATCTTCCTCTGCTCCAGCTGCAACAGGTAAGGCTCAGGAGCTTAGCAGGCAGTAACAGTTCTTGAGTCAAATAGTGCAGGGGTTGAAATAGCCTCACCAATAGCTAGTTAGCTAGAAATACTGAGGACTTAGGTACAGAAATAAAATAAGTACAGTACAAAATCTGTTTTCAGAGAAACCCTGAATTTGAACAGTTCTGCTCATTCTAAAATCTAGATATTTTTTTTCTTTTGCTGTGAATGAGAAACACTGTGTGTTTGCTAAGTGCTTTCTCCTAAGCTGGAGCCTGGAGCACAGGTGGACACTGAATGCTGGCAGATTACACTGCTAACATGAAACTGAGGAAATTAGGTGGGTCGAACAGGACCAAAAAGTATAGGTAAAAAGGAAAGGGAAATTATTTATGTCTTTCAGCTTTGCTTTGGCCATTCCTGAAGACTAGGGAATTGATCCTGCCATTCAAGCCAAAATGAGTAAGACTCAAATGGTGATACTAATTAATGTCTTGTACTCATACCTTAGCTGTATTTTCTTCTCCATAAGAGGGTTCGATTTCACCAATACAGGCACTTCTACTGACTTTGCTTATTCACATTTCAAGGCCCCTTCATGACACATAAGCAGAGCCCCACTGACTGCACAGGGAAGTTGGGCAGCCTGCACTCAATCCACTGTGCCCTTCCACCAGGTCAGACCAGTCAGAGCCTTCACGATGAGGAGTGGGACTGCTGTAGTCCGTATCACTGCAGTTTGCAAGCATAGCTCAATCAGCCAAGTGTATGGGGGGAAAAAACACCTATCCACAACTCAGTACAGCAGCAAAATCTTTGTTTTGGACTCTAATGCCTATAGGAGCATGTTCTTTCAGCCATTCAGCATTGAGAGCATTGAGGAAGCTGTGTAGCCATAAAATACACTATATTGGCATAAGGTGTGTCTACAGTGGAAAACCCTGTTTTTCAGCAGGATTCCTCTAATGCCCACATAGCAAAAAACAATCGTGGGCAAGGCCAGACCCCAGAAGTTGGCTGAAACCCTAAAAAGCATAAGTTGGCAGGAGAAATGCTTTTGTAAGCTGTTAGGTGACATTTCAGTATCTTCCTATTCATCACAGTTTCCTGTGATACCTGTGTAAAAATAGTAGAAATATGGGCTTTTTTATTTATTTAAAAGTATAAAACCTATTTTAAAAATCCTTAAACCCACAAACATTCATTTGGGTACCATGTTTTGTCTTGTAACACTCCAGCTCTTGAAACATCTCTAGAAGGATGTTTTTAAAACAGACTCAAACCACTGAGTATGTCTTTGCAGTTACAGAGATACATTGTCAGAAACTATCTGATGATGCTCTTTAATAAATTCATGTGTTACTAGTCTGGATGCAGTATCTTTTATTTCAGGTCATTCTGTAGGGCAGGTTGTTTATGCATAAATGCAATTATGTAAAATTTCTTCCTACCTTACTCTTCAAAAATGGTTGAGGACATGGAAAACTGAACAAAAACTGCTCTTTCTAAAATGTCAGAGTCAGAAAAACTTCCAGAGAGGAAATTAAGTTTTGTAAACTTTAACTCTGCTCTGCATTGGTGCAGCCTTACTTGCTCTGTTTTCTTATTTCCCAATTAGGTAGAATTTTAACAGTTGCTAATGGGGAAGTGCATTGCAGACATTAGAAAAAGCACAGATTTCATATGGTCAATATTTTCTCACCTTTTTACTTGTCTTTTCATCTAGGGGAAGGACTATTATTCTTTTAAGCTCATAGTTTATTACAGTATTTCAGAATAAGAACTTCTCATTGTTGTTATTAATTGTAACTAGCGTCCTGACTGGGAGTAGGCTGGCTTTTGTGGGCCTTTTCTAATTCTTCACAGGATGAACGCCTTTTACTGATACAGTTTAAGGAACTCCCCAGGTAGTCTGTCACCAAAACATGTATCTTATGTATCTCTGAGCATTTCAGAAATGATTAAATTGAGGATAATAATATTTTGATTATCATCAGTTACTCCTTACTGTGATCTTACACTGCAGGAGAAAAAGGTTTGTGTGTGTTTGTTGTGCCTCTTCAGACAGATTTATCACCACCCTGCCTCAGTGGTGACCTTACACAGAGGTCATACCAGTCCCTGTAATACTTTTCAGTTATTCTATTTTCAATATTATTGTAAATCACATTTCTGTTCCCTGCAGGTGCGTAAGGTCTATTAATGACTGGCATTTGTATACTAGCATAATCTGTAGTAACAGTTCATACGTCTTTTTCATTAAGGGAAAAGAAGGCCAAACATCAGAATGGAGATCATGAAAATCTGATGAATGTGGTAAGTATTTATTTCTGGCAGCTTGTGTCTGTCTTGCGGTTGGTTTGTACCAAGCTCCTTGCAAAATATTGCAGATTGGAAATAGCTCAGGAATTTGGAGATGGTTGAGCAAGGGAAACTTTAAAAGTTGCAGGACAGGAAGAGGAAGAGAACTTATATAGACGCTGATAATCTGCACTTTCTCGATGCTCTTTCTGCCATCGTTGTAGTCCAGATCTCCTGCCTTTCTTTCACTCCGTTTGCAGTGCAAGTGCAATGTACCCTTTGTCAGCTGCCGTCTTCTCACAGGTTAAATCCATGGTAATTTACCATAAAGGCTTGGAGGGACATCGCTCTGGATATACTTGCATTTATTTGTTTTAACATCTGTAATCATAGGCACCTAAATTTTTTAGTATAGTTGGCATGGTTTGACTCTCTTCCCAGTAGTACCTGTGAGTCAGAGCTCCTGAGATCAGAATGAAGTTTGTCACATATCTATTTATGCAAAAATTTATTCTGATCCAATGGTTATTAGATCTCACTAATTTGTGTTGCAGCCTTCTGATAAGGAGGTGTTCAGCCACTCAATCACAAGTTCAGCTACAGAGCCCCCTCCGAGCAGCGACCAGAATGGGGCACTCAGCAACGGTGAGGGTGAGTAGCGCAGCCCCTGCGGGTGGGATGGACAAGCAGCACCATCCCCTTTTTCACAGCTCCCACGTTAGCTGCACACTGGTGATCTCTCAAGTCTTAGGTTTCTAGCCGTCAGCTTTCCAAGCACAGCCATGCCATTTGTCTGAATACTCTGCATTTCCCTCTGTTTACCTCTGGAGACCTGACACCAGATCAGCTGCTGTATCCCAGGGCACTGGTCGGGCATGCAGCTCTGTGGAGGGCAGTCAGTCCTCTTCACACAGGACATAATACACACAAAACTTATGATCAAGTTAAAAAACGCAGTGAGCATGTTTGCCTTGCTAGGAAGTCAGTAGCCCATCCCATGGAGATGTTGGTGTTTTGGGCTGCATCTCCACTTGCCTGCCAGGCATGCTCTGGCACAGCCCTACACCCCAGCTACCAGTCCTCCACACCAGCCAACACTGGGATGGTGCTAAGGTCCTCCTCTGGGCCACCAAGCTACACCTGCAGATTGACCAGGCATTCAGGCAAAGACTGCAGTGTTCCCTAAACTTGGCCAGCTATGGAGTTGGGATGTGACCAGAAGATGCAGTTGTATGTCAGAGCTTCACTCCTGGAAGCTGTAGAAATATTTTGGGTCCTCCTCCAGGGACTACAGCTTTGGATCGTAGACCTATGCTGTGTGAGGCTGTCGCTTGTATTTTTGTATTTTAGAAAACAGGCAACATAAATAGGCTTCCTTTTTTTTTTCCTTAGTCTTTGCTTTGCTGAATGCTCAAAATGATTCACAGTGAAGTATCACTGGAAAATATTTTGTTCAGCTGCACCTAAAAATAAACTTGGTCTCAGCTCAGAGCTGCAGGGAGCCAACTGTTGTCTCCACACTAGGCACCGACAGCACAGGCTGCGCTCTTCATCTCCTCCTTCCTAATCTCACTGTGCAGCTGGAGGCTAAGCTATTCAGTCTTTTCCCCCCAGAGACAAGTATCCAAAGGAATTTTTAAACTTTGTTTTTGCAGCTAATTGCTGCTCCTGTCCATTGGCTTGTTGCATATGTAGGTGTGTGGGTCAGCAAGAGACTCGATGTGCAAAGCCCTACAGAAGGGAAGCATTTCTCTTTGCCATGAATCACCACACATGCAGCTGTCAAAGCTGCTACTAAAAGGCGTGCTGTCAACCAGCAGACAGTTTTCAGACTGTCTGATATTACTCAGCTTACACTCTGCATAACAACCCTTCTGAATAACAGGAACCAATGTGCTTTAATTTCTTATTTATACTTTATGTGTGCTTTTTGTTAATAGTTCTTTCTTTCACTGTTTCTGCTAGCCTTTTGAGCAAGGGCAGGGCTATGGAAGCAGCACCATCAAATGTTTTTTTTTCCTTCACACAACCTGCCAGCATTGTGTTTACCTATGCCAACCCCTTATCTACGCCAATCCCTTCTGTGTCACTACCCATAAGCACAGGAGCATGGAAATGTGAGCTCTCATTGCTTCTGATTATCCCCCGCAAGCTGAATGGGGTGGGTGCTCTCTGGAGCCTGTGGCAGTGCTCTGCATAGCACAGAAATCCCTGCGAGCAAGCACCAAAAGGGAAAAACGTGTTCCAGCTTCTCCAGGCCAGTTCCTGATGTTCCTCAGGAAGTCTGCAGTCATCCTGGGTGGTGACTAGGACACCCTGAGTCCTAGTCAGGACACAGTAGGACACTTCCTTCTATTCCACCTATTCCCCCCTAGTTGTATGCAGGAGCCAAGTGAATGGAGAAGGATGTTTTCCTTTGCTTCTCCTCCCATCTCCCACTCAGACAGCGATTAGCATCTCACACCTCCAGTTCCATCCTGAGTTTTGCTGTCAGGATACAGCTCCCTGCAGGAGTTGACTGCGTGAGTCTGCATGCCGTGAGCACAAGAGAAAACAACGTCCATGACAACCACCAAATCAAGGGTACTGATTGCTTCGGCAACACTTCATGTCATCATGTCAAACATGAAAGGAAATGGAAGAATGGGTTGATTTTGCTGAGAGAGTACCATAGGAACTGTACTAAGAAAAGTAAAGCTATTCAGAAGTGATTTTTTAAAGAAATGGTGTCACGTAAAGTTACATACTGTATACAACCTGAAACATGCTTGTATGTGCCCATGTATGCATCCCTGAATGCAGGCAAATGTCATATGTGTGCACTGCAAGATGAGAAGTCCCATAGATTTCAGTCCCTAATACCCTCTAGTGACAGTGACATGTGACCTGCTTCTGGGACTTAAAATAACATGTTCTGCCTAACACTACTTTCTGAAGTCTAGTCTTCTCTTTTGTGCATATGGCTGGCTCGTTAGTAGGTTGTCAACCTACATTATGTGCTGCGAGACTAAGAGAAGTATGGCATAGCCTTCTAGTGAGGAGCTTCTGGTGCAGCGTGCAGTGAGGCTGACTGCAGCAGGGCTGAGCGAGGTGTGATTCAGACAAGAATTTGTCCAGCATGTTAAACAAGGTGAGGGCTGGGCAGGGAGGAAGCAGGAATGCTTTCCTTTTTGATTTCAAAGGATAGGGAAACGGAAAGAGGAAAATCTAACAAGGCTTCTTATAAAGGTACTTGGTTCGAGGCCTCCCACCACCATTCCCTATGTAAGACTACTGAGCAGTCTGTAAGCATTCAGTATGATCGAGTACAGCTGAACATCCATGCACACTTGCACCTACCCACCCATCCCCTGTTCTTACTGTGAATGCTGCTGCTATGTAATGTGACTTGGGGGTGCACAGAGTATTTAAGGTGTTGTGAGAAAGATATTTTAACAGTAGAGTGCAGAAGTCTCTGTAACTAGAACCTTTTTGGTAAACATGATGACCACTAGACATTTCCAGGCATTTCATTATCATTTTCAATGAGACACAAAACCAAAGTGATATAGAGAGTACCAAATCACATTCACCTTTCGTAGTCATGCAACTGTTTGAAATGCTTCTTTATAATTTTCCCTAGTACTCTCAGAGGACAGTACAACTGCCTGTATCCAGCCTTATGAGGAAGTACAAACATCTGTCTCTGATCTGCTAGATCAACAGGATTGTCTTGGAAAGTCCCTAAAATGTCACCAGAGCCGGGAACTACCCAGTATTCCCCCTAACAATACAATGGAAACCATCATCTCTGCTAGAAATGCAGAAAATGATCAAGGTCTTGGAATGGAAGGGCCTTATGAAGTCTTAAAAGACAGCTCCTCTCAGGAGAACATAGTTGAAGACTGCTTGTATGAAACTGTGAAGGAAATTAAAGATGTTGGAGCAGTAGCCAGCATGGAAGGGAGCTGTAACAGCAAATCAAAGGCTTCGTTGACGGTTTCTGAAGGTCAGGATCAGATTCCTGAGTGCAAAATCGAATCGGCAGAATATGCATCTGTTGACCGAAATAAAAAAAGTCGCCAAAGTGCTAATTCAGAAAGCCCTCTTGACAACACGCCAGATGTAGAGGATGAGCTTCCCCCTCCAGTACCCATGAAACTTCTTGATGAAAATGAGAATGTGCAAGAAAAAGAAGTGGAAGAAGAAGTGACAGAAGGAGCAAGTAAACCAGAGAAGGTAAATACTGCAAATACTTGTCCTTGTCAAACAGCCAAATAATGATAGAGAGCATATGGGTGGGAGAGGATTTTTTTTAAACAACAAAAAAAAGCCAAGGAAAAAAAACGCTCAAGGTGATGCAAGATTGTAAAATATGGAAATGTGAAAATGTACAGAATAGCCTTTGCATTATAGGCATGTACTCGTTCTATTGCGGTCTATATTTTGGATCGCTGCAGTATGCACTTCGTGAGGCTTTTCCCAAATATTATCCAGAAGTTGCACAGGAGGCCTCTGCTTCTTTGCTTAATTGTATTATACTTGTGGGAGCTGTTACAATAGGTATCCACTGTCTCTGTCAGCATTTATATCTTGTTCAGGATCCCCCCCTTGTTTTTTTCTGATGAAACCTCAATTTACAAAAAGGAGAGGCGGGCATTCTTGGTGGATGGCCTAACTTTAGATGTGCCTCCTTTGTTGGGCCACCTTGACTTTGCTGTGCAAGTGTTAGGCATTTGCTCAAAGCCACTCATCTCATCTCTTTCTGTAGAAGAGAGGGACAGAAAGAGAGAGAGATTGCAACTGTAGGCTTTTATATTTGTCAAATTCTGTATGTCACATGTATACAGAGTAACAAATTTCTACCTGCTGAAATCATGGCCAAAAGTTATGCTTTCTCAGCAGCTTATTCTTTCTTCCAGCCTAGGGACAAGTTAGTGGTGACCTTGAAAAATAGAAAGATGGCATTTTCAACAAGTTATTTTCCCATTTATAGTTTTTCACCAGAATTAATTTTAAGGATGCTTTCAGATCATTGCACAGAGTTTTCATAAACTCTTGAGTTGGCATTTTTCAGAACTAGTTTAGATAACTTATGATTAATTTTGAATGAAAGAACTGTGATTTTAGCAGATTAATATAATTTTGGTGTCTGAGTCATCAAATAATATTAGGTATTGATGAAAAATTAAAAAAAAATCCTTAAGATGCCATGTGACATTTTAATGTAAACATTTACCTGAAAAATTATAGCAGAACTGAGGTACTGTTAGTTGTTTCTGGTTGTTCTCTTATTTGAAGTATTTCAGTAATCCAGGAAGAGGGCAGGAAAATACCTTCTTAAATAACTTACTAACCATGTAACCTATAAAGTGCAATAAAGTCAAAATTAATAAACTGAAGACTACTCATAATATAAAAATTGTTTATCTGAGCTCTTCAGTGCACATTCTTACAAATAACGAGCTCATTAAGTAAAAATTAAGATGTGATTGTCAACAATAATCCACAAATGCTCCCCCCTCCCAAATTCAGGCCATATGCAGTTTCTAATTAAACTTTTAGAGAAACATATTTCCGTAACGGTGACATTTTTTCTACCAGGTGTGAATAGACTTACAGAAAATCATTGTATTTCCCAGGCACTGATACAAAGGAAAAGCATTTGCTGCTCTGTAGCTCCCCAGCACACCGTGTATACAGTGTCAGTAACTGCAAGGAGTGGGAATTGATTAAAATGGTTCAAGTTTTGAAGGATTAATCAAGGGATGACACATGCAGTCCCCTAAGTGCCAGAAAAAAGGTGTTTGTCTAATTAAAATTTATTCAGAGCTAAAGCCGTCCTGAGTTAAAGCTTCAGCAGCATCAGATCATTCCCACATTCGCTGCTAGGTACATGCATTATGCATCGAAGCGTGTGCCTGTCCTGTCCTTGAGAGCTACAGCTGCAGCAGAGTTGGAAATGGTAATTGACGGAATATATAAATGTCATTATTGTTGGCATTGTGTGGGGAGGTGGTTGCGGGATTGTTTTTCTGTTGTGAAGATGATGATAATTTTTCCCTCTGTTTTGCTGCTTCAAACAATGCAGAGCAATGCCTTTTTTTTCCAATGTAGCAACCAAAACCAAGGTGTTTATGGAAATGTATGTTATATTGATAACTCTTTTAGTTAAACAGACACCATAGGTGTCTCTTTTTGCTTCCTCCCTTGTGAGGCTACTTAGCTGCTTTGCTTAACATGACATCCGTATCCCAAACTTTTCAACCTTCTGCCCTGA
The DNA here is from genome assembly GCA_013400875.1 of Anhinga rufa. NCBI lineage: Eukaryota > Metazoa > Chordata > Aves > Suliformes > Anhingidae > Anhinga > Anhinga rufa. Next base: position 29,150 of record VZTV01062777.1, read on the forward strand.
CCCTGATGAAGAGGGAGGCTGGGCATAAGTCATGCAAGTCTCTCTCACTACAATTAGGCTTTGCTTTAGTAGGTCATGAAGAAGGGACAGGCAGGGAAGCTGCTTGTGTAACTGAGACTTG
>VZTV01062794.1:0-15570 GCA_013400875.1 Anhinga rufa
TTGGTTTGTTTGTTTTTTAATAACCTTGCTCCAAGAATTAGTCACAATGGACTGCTCATTTTTTGGCATGTCTTCCGAGTATTTTGCAGCATGTTCTCAATGGCATTATGCAATCATTTCATTAGTCTCAACTGTTTCACTTGGCAATAAGATGCATTATAAAATGATGTAATCTCTTGGAAAAGCATGGAAAGTCAGAGGAGGTGACAGTTTCAGGGGTACACAAACCCTAAAATCACAGCCACTTGCAATTCAGAAATCCACATTTATGTATGTTTTCTCTGTTTTTCACCAATAAGGCACATAATCATATTACAATTACCAAACACATACAGAGCTGCTCCCCACCACCCCCCAAAAAAGGGAACTTCTTGGACCCATTGTCTGAGAACCTTTTGGACCACCAAAGACAAACTCACATCCAGTTCAGCACAAAAGGCAAGTCAATGATGTACAGCATGCCCCTCTGCGCTCTTCACTATTGCAGTATGATGTGATCTGCATGACATCAGTCACGAGGTAGCAAAGCATACTTTGTCATCACCTTGCCACCTGACAACCCTACTGAGTGGTTTTTACTCCAGATATAAAGACCTAATTAGATCTTGCAGATACCTGACTACAGGGAGTCTTTCGCAGAGGACACACATCATGTTCTTAAGTCACCCAGTGGCTCCTATAAAGCCAAAGGTTTCCAGAGGAAAAAAAAAAAAAACTAGCATGGAAATTTTGCTGACAGGAAGAGATCGCTGTTTCTTGAGCAGGAGGTCTCCTTCTGCCCCATCTCCCACCACACTGTATGTCAGGTGGGTTCCTTTCTTCAGGGGCTGGGGAAAAGTGGCAATTTTGATGTTTGCAGTTCTAATTTCCCAAACTGCCTCTATTGCCTTGGCAAGCCTCCTTTCTGAGAGATCATGTAGCCAAAACAGCCAGTGCACTGAACTGCAGCTTGTGAGGAAACTTAACTCTGCCTCTAGTTGCAGTATGGCTTCAAATAAGACAGTTATCTGCTCAACTTCCCCTCTTTGCAAAACAGAGCAATGTCCACAACTGTAAAATGCTTTAAAGAAAATCACAACGATAGCATTTCTTAATAATGGTCGCAGGATATAGATTGAACCACACAACCAAATGATAACTAACTAGTCAATATACACAATATAAAAATCAAACCAGATTTTACCAATAAGCGGTAACAGGAGAAGATGGTTGTCTGTAACCTTCTCTTTCCCTGCTTCTCAACTAAGAGGGTCACTTGCCTGTTACCCAGTGATAGATAGTACACAATGTAGGAGTCCAACCTGTGTGCCACTGTGGGAGAATTTCGGATCACGCGAACAATCTCAATGAACATGGTCCCCTGAATCTCAGCTAATTCTTGGGCAGCTTTCCATTATCTTATTAACCCCTCATGACAGTTGTCATTGACGTATGAGCACAGCATGTCAGCATGCCAGCCTGACGTCCTCTCACTTTGGACGCTGTTTCACGCCTCCGGATGCCAGCTCCACACATACCTGGGAGGAACTGGAGAGCCAGTCGGACTCTGCAGAAAGCTGCATTTTGGATAAGCAACCTGCAGGTCTGGGGTGCTCCCAATTACAAACTGAAAGGTGAAAAACTTGTTTTATCTGTGTCCATGATTTAATGACCCCCTGCCACATTCAAGCAACTGCTGACTGAGATAAAGGGAATCAACAGGTTGGCCCGCTTATCTCTAGACATCTAAGATGAAACTAGTAACAGAGTAGAGCCTCCACTGCATACAGACCCCCAAACAATCGAATACTACTGCTGTTGTTGCAAAACAGACTGCTCTGAGCAATTGGATCTTTTCCCAACTCCAAACGAGCTGGCACTGCAGTCTGGGGATCACGTTGCTTCTGTCAGCATCAGGGCTTGTCATTAGCTGTTAGCGCACCAGAGGGGATAGGGTAATCTTCACAGGAGGTAAGGAAAAAAGAAAGGGCCGGGTGGGTGGGGAGAACCTCTCACCCCCAGTTCAGCCTTTTCAACACAGCCTGCCAGAATGTGGCAAAAAGAGGATGAGGAAAAATCCTATTGTCAGAACAGCCACAAACCAACAGACCCCAGAAATGCATCGCGCTTTCTGATACAGCAGAGCGTGCGATTTTATAAGCAAGGAGCAATTAGAAACAGAACAATGCATAATACCCCATGGAGCAAAGAACTGCTGACAAAAGCTACTTCACGTATATATGCCAATATTTTTCTGACAAATATCTACAGAAGTCTCTGCAAACTACTGTCAGAATGAAATACGCCATAAACAAGAATTCACATTTTTAAACAATGTCACTGAATTGAAATACTATATATCAAGTGGATAAATAATTATTCAGGGAGTCCACAAGTAGAATTTTTAGGGTAAAGGCAAAGCAACCAAAATCAATGCCTCATTTTTGTAGCTAGAAGAAACTATTGTTCTTTTTTCAATGGATGCATTCCATTTTTAACATGTGTTGACTTGAAGAAATTATCCTGTAAGCCTTTAAAAATAATATTGAGCTAATATTTGTACTTTTCCTCTAAGCCAAGCTCTGCGAGCACTAGCATAAGTATTTAATTGCAGTTTCATGCATAAATCAAAATCACTGGGAGCACAGAGAAGAAATCAAGAAGTATCTGCAAGGACCACAAATCAGAAAGCAACAAAAACATAAGTAGTCAGGCTTGGTTTTAAATGCACTTTTAAAAAGTGTCAATATGAATAAAAAAATTTAAAGAAGCAAACTGTATGAAATGCCAAGAACAGATGTAGAAGTTTTATAGCAGTACAACAGCATTATTTTTCCTTTTCTCCTTTTTTTAAATCCAGAAACAGCACTGGATGAATAGTCTATGCTTACAGTGTCTATTGTACCATACAAGTCACTGCCAAATCTTCTATAGCCATGCATTTAGTGCACATATGCTGACCTGGATTTTCTTCTTCGAACTTTATCATTTTGCCTTCAGGGCATTTAAATTCAAACACTTCAGAAAACCACTACTCAGGTAAGCATTTTTTCCCTGCGTTTTATATAATAAATGCTCAAAGGAGAGCAAAAGTAAGATCTTGAGCAGGAATAGCCAAGTACTTTTATGCGCTTGGAAAACCTCAGCAAGAACCATGACTTTGTGCTGATAGGAAGAATTTCAGTGATCATTAACCCGTGCTTTGCTAGTACAGAGGCACTCACAGAGTAACTCTACAGGGGATGCCTAAACTAAGAGAGACTCAAGCCAGATAGTGCACGTGGTGCAGTGCTAAATTCATGCTACTGCTTTGAGCTGGTTATGGTATCCGGGTCTCTGTGATGGGCCTCCCAGAAAGGCCACAGCCAGCTGGGATGCTGGCAGAGCCCTCTCCTTGCAGGAAGAGGATGCAACTGTCAGAAATGGAAGCAAAGGGGATGATGGGGGATAAGGCAGAAATAGAGAAAGAAGAATGCCCCAAAATACATCTCAGAGACCTTCTTCCACAGGGCTTTCTGCTCTAGGATTCATCTAAATGGAGCCAGCAGATACTTCTCTGCACCCACAGCTTTGATAAGCTCTCACAGTCTGGTAGCTTCAATAAACCAGAGAAACAAAGAGTAAGCTTGCCTTTATTTTGGCACTACATGGTATGCCATAAATAACTGCTTAGGAGGAATAACTAGACAAACCCTTCAAACTATATTTGTCAAATAAACTGGGTGGACTACATGTGGTGATCAGATCAGCCTTACTATTGTATTTATTTATTTGCTTTTTAATCCAGCAAGCAATATAACTGACAGCAGGTCTCTCAGTCATTAATGAAGTCTAATTGGTTTTTTTCCTCCTCATCCCCCAGAGGGCCCACTGAAAAGAATGAGGCATTAGAGACAGGAAGGCTTGCTAACCCTACCAAATCCAGGGAACGCAGCCCAGCCAGCAGGACACACAGTGTTGCAGGAGACCTGGGCTTGATCTCTGGGCCAAGGTAGCAGCATGCCCACGTTTTTCTACGCGTGTGTACACCTCAGACCTGGCACAGCAAGGAGGAGACACCTCCACTCAATGCTCTGCAACTGTGGTCACCGTAAGGCAATGCTAGGGGTTGTGGGGACAGTGACCACAGGAGGACTTGAACCCATTAGTAATTTAAGCCCTGTACAGGATTCACCATATATTATTAGCTTCTATAAACTTCCACCAACAGAACTACTTGCACATTGTTGCTTAGCTGTTTAAAATTATAATCTGAAAACATGCAGAAGACAACTTTTCAATAATCAGGTCTGCATACCTGGGAGTTTATGGGTAAAATCCTATGAACAAGACAGTTGTAAACATACCTGAAGCTTCTTAAATTGCATGAGCTGTTTGCACTACAGGCAGCATCATGGTACCTCTATGCTTCAGCATGAAATTCATTCAGTATACAATAGTTTTAAATATTCTTTAACTTTCTGAAAACCACATTTATAACATATCTTTTTAAAAGAACTTGGAAAAAGCTAAAAAAAAAGCACCAATCACTTTCTAGGAGAAACCTTTGCCTACCTACTATACCCCACCTCTGCTGGGCTGCCTCAGGGGAAGAGAAAGTATTCTGCCTAAAATCTGATCCATTACCCTCTATTTTGAAGAACAGACATACTCTTGGAAATGTGAAGAACTACTATTAATAAGGTAACATTCCACCTTTTGCCCAAGCATCCTAGAATCTTTCTCCTTTCCAAAAGAAAAACATAAGCCAGTTCGCCTACTACCCTGTATTTCCGAGGTCTCATCTCTGGTGGATCTAAGATTTACCTCCTTCCTTTTAGTAGACTTCCATTTTTCACTCATTCATATCTTAGAATGAAAAGAGCATCACAGATTGATTGTTGCCAGTCAGTGGCACTAGTTCTTAAGACTACCTCCTATTGTTCACAAGTCACTTGGAAAGCATGAGAGCCAGCTCCTCTCTGTCATTGCTTTTCAGTAATATTGCCTGGGTGCTTTAGATCCCTAAACATAAAAGGGTTCAAAAGTGATCAGAGAAGTTCATGGAAGAAGTGTTTATCAAAACATGATGGGAAAGACAAAATGTTTAGCTTGGAGAATCACAAAACTGCAAGAAGACAGAAACATGTCCTATCTCATACCAATTGGAGTTGTTGCTCTTCCCCGTTCCCACTATCTTCTGGGCAGCGTGCATCATTGCTTTCACACTGGTTAAATCGCCACGTAAGAAGATTGTGCCATCAGCAAAACAGAAATCTTTTAGCACCATTTTTAAGTTATGTGACAAGTGTGCTGTGTCTGTCTAGGATTTTCTACAATAGTCAAGAGCAATATTAAATGGGAGGGTGAAAGGAGACTTTTTTTTTTTTTACAGCAGTGTTTATGTTAAACACAGATTTGATTGACTTATTTAAATGTGGAAGTTGCAACCTGATTTAAAGCCTCAGTGTTGTTAATTATTTTTTATTGGCATATTCTAACACTTTGAAATGTGCCAGAGCAAATTGCAATAGAAACTGTCAAATGCTTTCTCAAACCCATGCAGTTAGGAAAAAATTGTTTTGTTGCCATGCATTACTCTCTTCCATCCTAATTTTGGGGGTGAAAAACTGGCTAACACGTGATCTTCTAGGCTAAAAGCAATTCAGACCCTCTGTCAGCTTTGCCTCAACTAGATTTTCTCTCCCTGAGAGAGCCAGGAGCACCCGGAGGCCAAGCAGCGGTATCAGCCACCCTGCGCTCCTGGGGTGCAGCACTGCAGCTCCCCTGCACAACCTCAGCAACAAACCCGCAGCTCTCACATGGGTTCAGCTGCACCTTTTTGCACTTTGAAGCATCTACTCCATCACTGTGCAATAGCCATGGACTGGCTAGCTTGGAGTTGGAAGCCAGGCTAGAAAAATTATTAAGCCTCTTGCCACAAAGCTGTGATTTCTCCAAGACAGAGGATTCTATTTTAATGATGGTATTAACAAGGTAACATCTACCCATAGCATTGCCTTGGTTTAGTTGAGGGAGCAAAGACTCCTGTGCAGTTTTCAACCACTTAGTTGGGACTAATCCTTTATGTGATTGAAGTCACTCACGTTTCCTTCTGAAACAATAATTTTATATTTCATAGCCATCTTATAGAAGGAGCTATCTGACCACATCCTAAGTTGTCATGCTTGGAACAGCTTTACTACCCTCTGCATGGTTGAGCCTTGAGAAAGGCTAAGGAAGACCATCTCTGTAAACCATCCCAGAGACATAAATTTCAGTCACTCGAATCTTTTTAAAGGCTCATCAATGGTAATGAGCACCTTTATTACAATTTCCAGCAGTAAGTAACTGAAGCAATGGCTTGCAGTTAACTAATTATATGTTCACCTAGAAAGTAACACTTAAGTTTCTTTTAATAATGCATCACTATTCATTTCCCAGCAGCCTGATAACGATAACTTGAATATTACACTTAAAAAAAAAGTTGTAAGGGAAGAACTGCCTGTATAAAAAATTCTGGTGACTTCTCTCTTTTAAAGGGACTCAAAGGAAATCATAGGCACCCTCATGAATTCATACAATAACTAGAAAATTGTATTGCTTCAGGAAGAAAAAAAAAAAAATCACTCAAAGTTAAACAGCCATCATTTCTGCTTAACATTTTCAAAATGACAAATAAATAAGGTAACTGCTCCTGCCTTCAGGCCACTGAGCTCTGACTTGATACCACTAATTAAAACAAACCTACATCACAAGAAACATGTCAGCAACAAGCATAATTTGAATTCTTCAAAATGTGTACTTACAAATTCCCTTTATTAAAGAATAATAGTAAGTGCTAATAAATTATCCTTTCCAACCTGGCACTGCAAGTAAGAGATTTGCTGTGATTTTTAATGCTAACAGCCTTAGCTAAAGGATGAGAAGAGCTAATCCTTGAGCAAGCTTTGGAGTTGTTCTGGCTGCCTCCAAGAGCTCCAGAGCATTTGGTGGCATTTAGCCACAGTGAACAGCCCTGACAGTGTGTAATGTACTTGGAACCTGCAAACGCCATGGCAAACTTGTTCTTATTAGAGAGTCTTTTCTTCAGACTTCTGGGAAGTCTGTACCCTCATGTGAAAGGATTTGGATTGTGTGGTTCCCCCTATACGAATGCACAGCAGTGGGTGGGCTATACTCCGTATGGCCTCCTTCAATACTCTGTGTTTGCAGAAATCCCCGGTCTAGCAGATTCCTTCAGCATACACATAATTTTTAAACACTCTACAACTGTTTTTAAACTATGCACATGCTTAGTTTATTGGATCAAGGCATGAGTATCTATGCCTATGCCTTTATGCAGATGGAATATTTTCTGTGGGACTTGCTTTGGGCAAAATTCCTAAGCTTTTGCATTGAAGTTTTTTCTCCTGCGCTGTCCAGTAACAGTAAAAGTGACTATAAAATAGAGTACATAAACCATTTCTTCCTCCCTCCCCTCAATCACCTTGCAAATCCAAGAAAGGCCTGAATACCATCTGTTCCAACAAGCACAAGGTTTTTTTCATTGCAAATATTTGTTTAGGCAGCCAATCCAGATTTGGTATAATTTTGATGTGATACAATCCTGTTCGCTTCTGGTCTCTGCCAACATTATCTTCCTTTGCTATTTTACTTCCACTAAAGAAAGTATTTAAATGAAAAGCACACTAATCTTCTTATGCTCTGAAATACACATATCTGTTATAAATACCTAACCTTTCTGGAACACACACCCTCCAAATATGCATTTCATACACTCCAACATCCCTAGATTTCTCCTTGGCAATATGCAGCAAACCAAATCGAACAAAGCTGATCCTAACACAGGAAGTTATAGTAAACAAAAATGTTCAAGATCTTGAGTTTATTCTCATCAGGTTCATCAGTTTGAACTTTTTACACCCACTAAACAAGTCAGAGCTTGCCAAGTAGCAAGACACATTTTGAAGTCTCATCAGTGTCTTTCAGGGTGAAACAACATCCTGAGGTCATGTAACTGCTCCATTTTTGAGGAATGTGAAGAAAATGTATGAACAAACAGCAGGAGTACCTCCTGTATAGCACACATATGCTACTTCTCAAAAATAAAAAAGTGGAGGAGAAAAAAACCCAACCCCAAACTATGGTAACTAGCAACATAAACTCTTTTAACCCAAGCCATTAATGATGTATCATTTATCAGCATAAATGATACACAGTTCTGCAAGCTCCCTGTTGTTGAATCTCTATGTACAGGATCATTACTGCAACTGTTATTTCAAAATAAGCAAAGAAAACTGATGAAATGTTAGCTCTGGAGGTCATAAAAACAAGCAACTGTCAGAAAAGGCCAGCCGAGTTCTCCTTTATGCATAAAGGACAAGTATGGTTCTATGATTCTAATACTCCAGTGAACTTTGTGGACTACTGGATACATATGTTGTGTTACAGCCAAGAGTCGTATTGGTTTGTAAGCTGTGAGGACCTGATCCAACCTAACTCAGAACTTGTGGCTCTCTTGTGAATCACTAGATGGTGGCAGCAAGTACCACATTCTTAAGATTTTGCCAGTCTTTCCACAAATATGCTGAGGTGCTCAAGATTTACAGCAGCTGTGTCCCAATGTCCTCAAGGTGCCCCTTCCCTCACTCTTACCCTGTCACTCACTGTACTCATCACAGATACAGAAGACATCCATGGGTTACCTAGAGGTGGTTTCCCACCAAACACCCGCCAGATCCAAAACACACACAGCTGTCCCCAGTGGCTAATGGCATTAAAAACAATGCAGCATTCTCAGGGCAGCCCCACTTTTATGATCTGAAGAAGGGGCGTTTTAGGTTGTGACATTCACAGGGAAGCCTCTCCAGGAGGGTGGGTGTTGAGGTACCATCACTTTTAAAGACCCCAGGAACACTCTCCCCAGATTAATCCCAAAAGTGCTGTTACCCCAGGATGTATTTTCAGTGGCAATACTACTTCAGTTTGTATAGGTCAGGTTCCCACAAGACTAGAATAACCAGCGTCTCCTTCACAGCCTCAGCAAAGGGACAGATGACTGATCAAAGTCAGTAGCTCTGCTCCTTCTTCCACATAATCAAGTACCCAGGGAAGGCCAGGTAGTGGTTAGCTGCAATGCTTTTAGTTGAACTGGTAAATATACAGTATTAAGTCTCATTTCTACATATATCTGACAGCAGGTAGTACAGAATCTCAGACTGTGCAGCTAAGTACTCGATGTGGGTGTTCAGATTCACACAGTGCTTCTCTGTTTTTCCAGAATGCTGCTTCTTTTTCTTCTGTTTCCCTTTATTCTTTATTGATGCCAAGAGTGCAGGGGCTGTGGCAAACAGACAGACAGGTATTGCAGTTTGCTCCAAAAACGGACAGGCTTTGACTCAACCTTATCTTGTACGGTAGCTCAGCCCAGGGTCGGTGCCTTTGGTAGGAAAACACATTTCAAGCCCCGCTTTCACCAGTTCCATTCCAGCCTAGGACCACAGCTCTCCTAAAAGACATTTTTCAATCACACAAGCAGCTCACTGTTTTGACCTTGACTGGAGGTGAGAGGCGAGTTCTCTGAGGTTCGCATATCCTTCTGGGGAGCAGAGCAGGGATCGCAGGAGTCTATGGGTGAGGCACCATTACTCAAGCCCTGTACAGTATTACCAGACCAAAGATTATTGCACTGTTTTCGCTTCTCTTTACAATCAGATAATAAATAAGAGCTGGGTGGCACCAACCATGCATATAATAAAACACCACAGATTATCTGAAGATTGCCTTGATTCCTCTTTCTCCTACTGAAGCTGTGGGTGCCTTTGCCATGTGGGTACAATGTTAGGGACTATGCCAGCCCTGTGGCTTGCAGGAAGGTGGTATGATGTGGCTGTAACCCAGCTCGATGAAAGGCAGGTGTCCGCAGGCAGCCTCTGGAGACAGCTGGCTGCCAGCTGGGTGGGCACAGGCAGAACTCTGTGGGATTCCCCAGGCGTGGCACTGGGAGCCCTTGGCTCTACCCTAGATAGCCATCAGTGCAGCCAACACACGCCTTCTGAGCTGGCAGAAAAGCCTGTTTGCTCTGGAGTTGGGTTTTTAATTTCTTTGTTTTGTTAGAAGACAAGTAAAAAGCTTACTAGTGGCAAGCTTTATGCAAAACAGAGAAAACCTCTTGGAGTGCCTCAAGACTCAAGTCTCCACAGCAGGAAGAGTTTTTACATCAAGATTACTTACATTGCTAATTTCAGTCAAGATTTACTGCAACATAATAGTTTTAAAAAGCAGATTTAAATCACTGTGCTATTTTATCAAGCCTGCTTCTTTCCTTAATTACTTTCCTAAGGAAAAGCCCATTCAATCTGTGGGAGCACAACTCATTTCAGTAATGAAATTGCAGCTTTGTACATTCAATCTAGCTCTGTCCATTTTCCAGCTTGTAAAAAAAAAAAAACAACAAAAAAGAAACAAAAAAAACCCCACCAAACAAAAAAACCCTCCAAAAAATGAAAACACCCCGAAGTAACATTTCCTATAGAACCATGGCCTATATCAAATGTCTCCATGCAGAAAAGGTAAAAGAAAGGCTACAGTCCATCTCCTGCACTTCCCAGTTCCTACTTTTTTTTTTTAAATCCTCATCCCCTCCACATGATTCTTCTCAATATTTGCTATTTTATCATGCTTCCTCTAGCCTAATTCTAAGCTAAACCATTTTTAAACAGTAGAATTACTCTCATTTCACTCTCTAGCAGCTGGTATTCCCTGAGCTTTGCAGCTTGTTAGCTTTTACAACTGTCTGTGCTCTTGCTTCACGTAGGCCCTGCTCCTGCAGTCTGACCTGTTTAGGTAGAGCCCTGCAGACCCCCACAAACCCAAGCCTACAGAGCTTTGTCGTATCCAATGGCCAGAAGAATCTGCTCACACATACAGTGCTGTACTCCCTTCCTTGCTATTACTCTCGATGGGGTGTAGATCTAACAGCTTTCCATAGCCTACACTTGGCCAAACTTAATCTGTACTTGCTTCTTTCTTCAGACTCTCCGCCAGCATTTTAATTATTTATTGCTCTCTTATCTAAACTCCTTCCAGTTAGTCTATGTCATTCTGACACTGAAAAAGCACAGAAATAAAACAGCATTTTAAATGCAGGCACCACAGCTTTACAAAGCAGATATATAACCTACAGACTGACTCTCATTTAACTTTCACCTAAGACTCCTTTGCCATTATTGTGGCTTGCCAAGTGGCTTGCCCCAGTTAAATGCTTGCTTTGGTTTACTTCTACCCAATACACTTACTTACATATGAGGCTGAATTTCACTATTTCTTATTCATGTTTGTCATGTTTCAAGCTGCCATATTTTGCTATTTTCTTCATCTTTAAATGCATCTGCAATTCCTGCCAGTATGCTATAGTCTACAAGTCACCTCCTTTCTGATGAGCCAGCCTGGAAGACAGGTCTCCATGCTTGCTTGAGACTTTGTGGGAAACCTCAGCCAGACTGAGGACCTGGAGGCGGTACACAACAGCTTCCTCCCACTCCGGATGTTTGAATTTCCTTCCAACAAAGATCAGGCATCACACATGGAGGTTGGCAATCATTCTCAACTTAAAACACTTCTCTTGCTGTCCCCACCAACAGGTCTTCTCCATGCCAGACTGAGCGACTTTTGCAGAAGTCCTATACAGCAATAACTCCTCGTCAATGATACCTCTATGATAGAGCCCAAGTGACGGCAGTATTCAAACAATTTGGATTCCCCTGCCCACCCTATGAGGCACTTTTACTACTACAGTGAGCTCTGCCCAAGTGCAAGCAGATAAATTCTTCAGAACACTCTTACCCAGAAAACATTAAGTCCCCAGAGTCATTTTGCTGTGCTCTTCCAGACTTTCTCATTTCCCAGTGCTGTGAGTCTCAGCCCACACCAGCAGCACCCATCACTCTGTGTAGCTCTGCCAGCAGAAGCGAGCACCGGGGAGAACATGATGCCTGGGTTTCATTGTTGCTCAGCACACAGCTGTGTTTGGTCAGACCTTCAAGGAGAGCACCCACATCTGCTCCCTGCCTTTACAGGACTCGGAGGTCTCCACAGCCTGCCTTCAGCACCTCCTGCTAAACATTATCTTGTGTCTGCCACCACCACTATTCCTCACTTCTTTTAGCATGGACAGAAATTCCAACCAGCCTCTTGCGTGCTCTAAATAATTACAACTCCAGTGAACCAAGCAGCTGAGGATCTGCCCCTCAAAATGGTAATAGTTTGGTAAGGAAATTTATTAGTCCAGCCCAGCAGCACATGCACCTGTGACTTAGGTTGAAGCAGAGCGCTGTCAGCAGCCATATTATAGCCATAAATGCTCAGCAATCTGTGTGTTGCACAAGACAACCTCCATTACCTTTTCTCCCTCTTTTCTACAGTCACTCTTCACTGCAGTAGCTGAGTATCTTCTAAAAATCAATGCTAGGAAAGTCCCTGATACATTAGTGGAACCCTCTGGCACTTCTTTTTGGGGGAATAATCACTTACCAATGTAGGATGCAAAGCATTTATATTTTAATAATAGCAGTTTCTCATCTCTTGGCTACATTTTATGTATTCATTTTTTTGCTTCTCATCTCCACAACATACTTTCTTAATAAACATAATGGCAATACTGTGATTTTAATTTCAGTTGGAATATAACCAAACCACTAAATCTACTCTGGAGACCTACTGATTTATGGTCATCTTTTAATAAGTTCTTGCTATTGGTATTATTAAAGCACCTCTGGGTGCTATTGCAGTGGAGCTATTTGCAATTGCAAATGAACAATGAGGCAGATTTTTTAAGAAAAAAAATCCAGACAGCTGTGGAAAATACACCAGAAGAAACAGCTTCACCTACGTGATCGCATATAATTTAGTGAAATGCCAAATTGCTACGTACTATGTTTGAACTAGATTATAGCAGCTCTTAAGAAGAAATGTGGGGTTTTGATTGCTTCCATAGACAACTCTGGACAAACCTGTGTCAGAGATGCATTATTTGGAAGATGTATAGTAGAATTATAATACAGGAATATTTTAAGCCCTTAAGATATTTCTAAACAAAAAAAGGGTCTTAATACAGCCTGAGAAATAAAATCAGCAGTGCCAGGAAAGGAGGTAGACCTCCAAAAAACCAAGGGCTAGTATACTAACACAGAGATGGTTGGTACTGAGTTTGTGTAAAGTATACCACAAGTGCTGGCCACACTATATTTACAACCTCCTTGGCCACAGCTCAGAGAAGACTATTGAGGAGTGTCATGGTTTTGGCTGGGATGGAGTTAATTTTCTTCAGTGGAGCTCATTTGGATTGACCAGACAAATCGCTCCAACAACTACATTTGACGTCCGTCAAAATCAGATCCTTCCCATCCTAGCAACCTCTGTCAAGCCATAAGGAGAAAATAATACAGAAAACAGGAAATAAACCTAGAAAATTTAGCAAAGAAAATCCACACCATGGGTTGATTAGGCTTATTGTGTACTCCAGGGCTTTTGGTTTTGCCTCCTTTTTTGTCATGATTAATTCTTCTGCAGACAGTCTGTTGCATATTATGGTACAATGGGGATTTTAGAATAAAAGACAAACTGTTGTTATAACCAAGTAAACATTGAATGGGATCATTCTAGTTTACTGTACTTTGAAATTGCAAAATGAAGACAGCCAAGCCAGCAAGACGATGAGGAAGTCAGACAAATAAGTAGAAAGTAAAAGCTGCAAGCTGTACTATAGACTAATCACCCAAATTATTTTTGATCCTTCTCTGAAAAGACTCTGCTTTTTTCCCCGCCACCTGCCAAAGAAAATCCCCCCCCCAAACCAAAACCAACCAAACAAAAAAACAACCCCTAAACTGCTGGTCACCTATACATGCCTTTGGCTCTCCTATTACAGTGCAGGGAAGGTGCTGAGGGAAATTCAACTTCACCCTGGGACTGAATAAGATTATTTAGGATGAAGAGAGGATATTTCAAAAACTTAAAGTAGGATCCCAGACAAACAAGCTGTTTCTCTGGAACACTGCACTCCCGCCAGCATGAGGAGCCAGGCACTACCTCCAACATGAGCAGCAGGATCTGGCTTAGGAGGATCAGGGCTGAGCTCTGAACGCAGCCACGTTCTGACTTCAGTCCACCTGCTGCTACCTGGTGTGAATAAAGGTAGTTTGTAAATAATTACAACTTCTAGCAAAACTGGAATCTCAAAAGGCACGGAATGTGGGAGGGGAAATCTATCAGGAATTAAGTAGCACAAAAATTAAGTCTGAATAAGAGCTATCGCATTACTCAGAGCATAAACCAGATGCCAGGGGGTGGGGAGGTGGGTGGAGAGTGCAAGCACATCATTAGATACAAAAATGCTGAGTCAGACTGATCTTTTATTCCAGTGAAGCAAAACCTGATTGCATCTTGGCACGTGCCCCACTCAGCCCCCCAGCAAGAGGAACAGATTTATTCAGACGACAAGTAGCAGGGAGCACGCAGGAACGGCATATCCACTCCGCTCCCACAGACGCATGTCTCGCTGAAGCAGAAAAGGAAACTTTCTGGATGCTGATAGGAAAGCACTAGGCAAAACAGCTTTGTATAAATACTGGTTTCCAAACTGTTTTCAGCTTCTAGACTCCTGAACATTTTATAGTAGCAGAGTGAAGTGCTCTGAAGTTGTAATTNAGCAGAGTGAAGTGCTCTGAAGTGTATTGAAGTCTGACTAGAAAACTTACGTCACCCTTCACAAATCCCTTAGAAGTAGCCCATGGTCCAGGTGTCTGTGGTCCACATGCTACCCTGGCTGGAATCTGGTCTTCAGCCTAAGCAAAATGTTACTCATTCACCTAGAACAGCAAAGAGAAAAAGCAGGGAGAAGAAGGAGGCAACAAGAAGGTGCTCCATCCCTCACCCCAAATCTGTTCTGTCCTTCTCGGAAAGCTGAAGGTAGCTCCTGGCCTGCCACTCTCTCTCCATCTCCCTGCCCTTCTCAGCTCTGCCCACTGCTAGCCCCTCA
This sequence comes from Anhinga rufa, assembly GCA_013400875.1. NCBI lineage: Eukaryota > Metazoa > Chordata > Aves > Suliformes > Anhingidae > Anhinga > Anhinga rufa. Next base: position 14,999 of record VZTV01062794.1, read on the forward strand.
GCCCCCTTTGCTCACACTGCCGTCACAACTTGCAGCCCAGTCTATTAAGGATGTGGTGAAACCAGGAAGACTCGTTTCTTAAATACTTTCTTTATACTAAATGGATGCTGCTTTGACTGTTTCTTTACTGAAATACATTTACAATGATTTTTAAACAGTCAAGACCAACAAGCACTCATTCCCCTCAGCAGTTTCAGGCCATTCTCTCCTGATTTCCACCAGCTCCTGCTCTAGCCCTTCTTGCCACAGCAGGCAAGACAACCATTGCTTAGGGGGAAATAAAATAACATAGCTCAGTGATAAAAAGAGAAGCTTGAAAGGTCTGTTTCCATCTCCACCTAATTCATAAGTACCCTACTCACTCTGGGACGACATTTAGAAACCTGTTCTGTGTAGTTCCCATGAGTTATAAAGCCCTGAGAGTACTGCAGCACAGACCTGACCCATTTGGACTCCTTCAAATTCTCAGCATCTCACCATGCATAACAAATGCTGACAGTAATACTCCATTCTCTTATTTAAAGGAGTAACTTCAGTGGATGCAGAGCATTACATAAAAGACTGTTTCAATT